>JAQIXI010002508.1:0-10169 GCA_034700165.1 Galumnidae sp. Gr-Ori-00277
ATGTAACTGTGCACAGTTTGTCAATAAATGTTCTAGTTCAATTATGTGTTTTTAATCATCAATTCTGGAGGCCTTCAATACCTTAAAATCTAATTTTGAAAAATTGTTTTTTATTTGCGATGAATGAAAATCACCAAGGTATGTTTTTAAAAAGAAAAGAAATTAATGATTAAATGAAGACATTTTCAATTTAGTTATAATTAAGTTAATTGTTAGAGAAGATGATCGCACTGACAACTGCCCACACCATTACTCGGCTCTACTCTTAGGCCTCTCTTTTGCCTTTAAATTGAAATTTTGTTAAATTAATATTAATTAGAAGTAGTCATACATAAGACAGTGCTGTCGATTGAATCTTCGGTTTGCAAGTAATGGTTTCTTTAGATCTTTGGAACTCCAGAGTCTTTCAGCGACGGCAATAGCCCGGGGCCTAAAAACTCAGTTTACTTTAAAATGAATAACTTAAAAGAATGTTGACTGACCATGTTCTTCCTATTATGTTAGAGGCGTCGACCCACTCTCCTAAGTATAAACATATGTATTATCTTTGAAATAAGTGTTTGAAGACAAACATACCCCACATCGTGGCTTCGCCTCCGATTACGAGACTCTTTTGTTGATCGTTTCCTTTGAAAGAGTGTGGATCGCATTCATAATACTTATGCCAATCGGTTCCATAGGATATCTTATTGATATACCAACACGAAGACAGAATCGATTGGTAACCACTTTTGGTGACATTGAAGAGTACACTTTCCCAGTTTGCAAACTTCCAAATGTGCATGATTGTGTTCTTTTCAATTCTTACCTTATTATCGAAGACCTCCTGCCATACAATACTACTTCTGTTCAGATCTCTGATTATATCAATTATTTTCTGAATATAATATTCTTCGAGTCTATGAAAGGGTTCATTTGTTTTCGATATATTTTGTGTTCTTTGGATCATATTTTTTGAATTCATAAATCCAATGATATTAGGGTTCGAACGCCAACAGTTGTATTGTATTTCATCGCCGCCCAAATGAATGTATTTTTCCGGAAATCTGTCGACGACTTCAGAAAATAGAGTTTTGATAAAATGATAGTTTGATTCTATTGTCGGATTAATTGCACCGAAATGTCCGTTAGGTTTGCCATCAGTATAACAAGGAGTCAGAAGTCCTGGTTGTCCCCTACCCCACGATAAAGTATGACCTGGAGTATCGAATTCTACCAATACTCTGATTCCTCTCTCATTAGCGAATTCAATGATGTGTTGAATATCTTTAGCGGAATAGACGTGTGTTTTGGGATTATAGGCTCCCTTTTTACTCATATTTGGAAACACTTGACTCACATATGGAAAGGACTGGTCGTCAACGATATGCCAATGAAAGACATTCATCTTATTATAAGACATAGCGTCCAAACTTTGTTCAAGTCTTCGAATAGGAATAAAATGTCGGGAAGTGTCTAATAATAGACCTCTAAATTTGAATCGGGGAAAGTCATCAATTATTGTTGTATTAATAATGAATTGGTTGAGTCCTATATTCTCTATGAGTTGAGAAAATGTTTCGACGGCACGAATAGCGCCCCAAACACTTTCCGCCGAAATATCTGTTTTCTCTTTAGTTATACGTATGGAATACATTTCATTGATGTCTGACTGCACTTCATTTGGGCACTCCTTCACAAAAATCTTAACATTTTCTAAGTTTCCCCGAAAATTCTTGTCTTCACTTAAATTTTTCTTTTGATTGAATAAGGTATCAAAATTTAGAGGACTAACCAGAGAACAATCTTCACGAAAGAGGAGTTTTGAGTATCTATTGATAGTCTTCTCGAGTAAATCACATTTTCCTTTAGTTTTGGGAACGAATTGAAAGTTTTTTGGGTCCAATAAATAAAAGGTTTCTTCAATTAAAAAAGACTGCGGAAGAGGCCATACATTGTCACCGATTGAAAAGTTGTGGTTAGACTACAATAGAAAAGATAATAATATTAACGACTCATAAATAAAATATTTACTGAAGGTTTGAATCGTTTCGGTTTTCGGTCGCTTTTCTTCTGAGCGAACACTAAATTTATTATAAAATAACTAAAAATTAATAAAATGAATGCTTTCATCGTTGAAATTAAGCCAAACTTTTTTCGATATAACTTTTATGTGAAAATTAGTGAACTAAAACCCACATAATTATCAAAATTAATGCATAACCTTTATATCGTTTAGGACAGGGATAGCCAAAGAGTCAATTTGGGAGCCATTGATGTTTTTGACCCTCCGGGTAGCTAATGTTTTATTGTTGCAAGTTTTAAGTCACAAACATCTAAAAATAACAAGTTTATAATATACCATGTATAAATGACTTCCAAGTTTAGCGCTAATTTTAAAGTTGGTTATCCCTGGTTTAATATTTTAAATAAAACTTAAATATTTGACATAAATTTGATGTAAAAGTTTGAAGTCTTATCTGTAAATCAATTCAATTAATTGGATATTCTGTTCATTTATGTGACTCTTATACGAATACCCTTAAAATGTGGGTCTAATTAAAGTAGACTTTAATTAAATCATTTCAATAAACTTTATTGAATAAAGAGTTAGAAAAAAGTATTGTTTGTATTAATTTTAAAAAAATTTATTTGATTTTATCCGGAAATAAGTCTAAAACTGTTTAAGGAATTGAAGATCAAATCAAAGGGCATAATCGCATTGACAATAACCAGGACCATTTGCCGGCTCCACTATAAGTCCTCGTTTTTGCCTAAATTAATATTAAAATATTGTTTTAAATAATTTCTATTGATTTGAGATAAGTTAACATAAATTGTTGTCAATAATAATTAAGAGCTGATAAAAGTTAAAAAAATTCGGTAAAAATAAAATTTTGTGTAAAAATTAATAAACAGTTCTTATTTAAAGAACGTCAAAATGTTGTGTAAAAATTATTTTCCCCTAAATTATGACTTAAATGAATATATTTCACATATTTTATAGAATATTCTCTCCGAAGAAAGTCCTGACATTAAAATTCAGTCATTTCTTTCTTTTCTCACAAATTGTCTACAAATTGTTTAATGTTTGAAAAAAATAATTTAAGAAGACATACATTCGGCAGTGCTGTCCATTAAATCGACTGTTGGCTGCTTTTGGGTCTTTCATTTGTTTAGGACTCCAAAGTCTTTCTGCGACAGCAATACCGCGAGGCCTACAAAATGTTAAATCGATTAATAGAAAAGTGTTGAGTAAGAAACAAGCAGACAAACTGACCATGTTCTACTCATTAGATTAGTTGCATCCACCCACTCTCCTAAAAAATATTCAAAATTGTTTTAAAGTTTAGCTGTTATTTAGAACAATTGAAACAATAAGTATGACTAACCCCACATACAGGCCTCCCCTCCAATAACTAATTTATTTTGTTCTTCAGTTCCACCAAATTCTTGTGGATCACAAGAATAATATTTAGTCCAATCAGTGCCGTAAGAGATGTAATTTAAATACCAACACGACGACAACAGTGTGTGATAACCCATTTTAGTGATATTAAAGAGTTCTTTTTGATAGTTGTCTTTCCAGACGTGCACTAATGTATCGGATTTAATGTTCACTTTATTATCAAAGACTTCCTGCCATACGATATAACTTCGGTTCAAAGCCTTTACGATATCTAAAACTCTTTGAATATAAATTTCTTCGAGTTTTGAAAAATTGGTTATATTTCTTGAGGCCATATATTTGAGTATATCGGGATTAGTAGCCCAACAGCCGAAGTCAACCTCATCGCCCCCTAAATGCAAGTATTGATCCGGAAATCGATTCACGACTTCAGTGAATAGAATTTTGATAAATTCATACGAAGACTCTTTGATTGGATCGATGGGACCGAACTGTCCATTTGGTTTTTCACCATTATAACAAGGGGTTAGAAGGTTTGGCTGTCCCTTACCCCATGACTGGGTGTGACCTGGAGTGTCAAATTCAACTAAAACTCTGATACCTCTGAGGCGCGCAAATTCTATGATATCATTCATGTCTTTAATGGTATAGATATGTGTTTTTGGATTATACGCTCCCTTTAGACTAAGGTTTGGATATATTTGACTGACATAAGGAAAGGACTGGTCATCAACAATATGCCAGTGAAAGACATTCATTTTATTATAAGCCATTGCATCCAAATTTTGTTTTAATTCTTTAATGGGAACGTAATGTCGAGAAGTGTCTAACATTACCCCTCTGTGTGAGAAACGGGGATAATCGAGGATAGATGTAGTGTTGATAATAAATTGGTTGAGTCCAACATTTTCTATGAGTTGGGCTAATGTTTCAAAAGCTCTAATAATTCCCCAAATATTTTCGCCAAAAATCATAAAATTTTGTGAATCGATTTCAATGGAATACATTTCATTCATTTGAAAGTGAGGCTTATCTTCACATTCTTGGTTCACCCAAACGGTTATATTATTCAAAACCCCTTTAAAGTTGTCATCTTTACTGAAGTCTATTTTATGCTCGAATTGAGTTTCAATTGAATTTTCGTTGACGAGAGAACAGTCTTCGAGAAAAAGTAGTTTTTTGTATCTTTCAATCGTTGGCTCCAATAAATTGCATTTTCCTTTAGTTTTGATAATAAAATTGAATTCTTTTGAATCAATTGAATAATAAGTTGAGTCAATTTTCGATGATTGAGGGTATGGCCATAGATTACCAAGATTACTTTCCTAAAAGATTAAATGAATTTCTTAAACATTTTGAAAACATTTCATATTTAGAAAAATATTTATGATATTAAACATAAATGTTTGATACGAATGTTATGATATAAATTTAATTGAACTTGCTAATTACCTTTCTCTCTGAATGACTGATATTAATGAATAGTAATAAACACGAAATAATAATTAATTGTCTCATCTTTTAATGATTTTAAAATTTTATAAAAAAATTGTATTTATATACAATACAAGTATTAAACAATACTCAAGTCAATGATACCATGATTAAACTACATTTACATGTTTACTCAAATAGTTGATATGTTATTTACTTATCTAGATTAAAGTTGAAAGCTGTTTCTGTCTATAGATTCAGATGTTTTTCATTTTCAAAATTGAAATCTGCTCCAGATATGAATCATATGATATTAAGTAATAGATTTATAAATTAAATCCCAATTATTTTAAATAATTAACATTTTATTACATTTTTATTTTAATCCTTTTTATAGATTATATTGTCGTTAAAGAATTTCTCGAAAATAAGTAAATATAAGTTCGTATAAATCAAATCAAACAAATATTTGAGTTAAATCTTCAAAATGATTTGTTTTCGTTTTTAAGATATTTTATCTCAAAATAAAAAAAAATAGTCAACTCTTTGTAACTCTAAGATAAGATTATTTGCGTCAATAAATGAATACAAACTTTTAATCAAATGTTTGGATTTAAAAAATACCCTTAAATTGTTTTTAATACTTTAAGTTCATTTTTTTGGTCTAAAATATAAAGTTTTAGTAATTTTTGGTTAAAAGTTGTCCTTAAAATAAAGTTTTGGAAAAAATAGAATTTGATTTGTATTAAGAATTTAAGTTATTATTGGATTAATTGATTATTTTGTAAAAATTTCTTGCAATTTGTGACACTCGAATGATATCTTATCTTAAAAAAAAGTCAGGCGCTTAGATTTTATGAAATTGCATGCTCAATTATTTTAGTTCTCTGTCATACTAAAGGCTTTGTTTTCATATTTATTAAACTTATAAGAATATATTCTTATTAAAATTAAATTTTTAAACCAATTGAAATGTAAGTGATTCCAAAAATGTTTATTAAAAATATTCAGATAAGGACTATAAGAATGTCTTCTTTAGAAATATTGTTAACCTATTGGGAGGTCTTTATTCCGATCGCTTTAATTCATATCAAACTTATATCCTTTTGTGTTCAATACATTATTGGCTGACATTTCTTATCAATGAATTAATATTTGATTAAAACAATTCTCAAGAAAACACTTGAATTAAGGATCTAAATGATGAGGTTACTCAGGTAAAACAACCTTGATATTGATTGGATATTAAGTATAGACCATATCTTATATATATAGGGTGTCTTTAAAAGAAATTGTGGGCACTTCTCAAGTTTTGGGCTCAACACTTGGTTCGGTAACTGTTGCCAATAGCTTACAATTATGGCTAAGTTGTCAGCGGTATTGTTGTCCGTCCTTTTGATTGGTATTATTGATGCCATTCCTAAGAGAGGTATAGCAGAGACTCTTTAATGGAATAAACAAAACAATGAATTTTTCATTGAATAGATCGAAACGATTACAATAAGAATCCGTACAGAATTGTGTGTTATTTCGGGAGTTGGGCCAACTATCATAAAACCGATCCCTTCAAAATTGAAGACATTGAGGAAAACCTGTGCACTCATGTCAACTATGGTTTCGCAAAACTCGATGAATTCACGTATGAAATAAAAGTATTCGATCCTTATTTGGACGACAAGAAGAATACCTGGGATTTGAGGGGTTACGAGAGATTCAATAATTTGCGTAAAAAGAACCCCAATTTGACGACAATGATTGCCCTAGGTGGCTGGTATGAGGGCTCTGAAAAGTACTCAGATATGGCCAAAAGCCCTCAAACCAGGAGAAGATTTGTCGATAGTGTTCTTGCATTCTTGAAAGAACACGACTTCGATGGTCTCGATATGGATTGGGAGTACCCTGGTAGTAGATTAGGAGATCCAGTCACTGATAAGGAGGACTTTATTGCACTTTTGAGAGAACTTAGAGAAGCCTTCGAACCCGAAGGATATGTATTGACAGCTGCCGTCTCTCCGGGAAAGAAGACTATTGACGTCGCATATGTTATGCCCGAACTCAACAAATTACTCGATTGGATGAATGTAATGACATACGATTACCATGGTGGTTGGGAAGACACATTAGGACATAACGCCCCCCTTTACAAACGTCCGGACGAAACGGACGAAATTTCCTTTTGGTTTAATGTCAACTATACCGTCAATTATTACCTCGAATTAGGCGCCACTAAAGACAAAATGGTTATGGGAATGCCTTTCTATGGTAGAGCATGGACACTTATGAACAATGAAAAAGTTAAACTCCACGACGAGGCCAAAGGTATGTCACCGGCCGGATTCATCTCTGGAGAAGAGGGTGTTCTCGGATATAATGAGGTATTGATTGTTAGAAATACAGAGTATATAATAAAATTTGGATTTCAACAGATCTGTCAATTGGAGCGAAAGAGTCCGGGGGATTGGGTTAACTCTTATGACCCTTACTATAACGCTCCCTATGCCTACAATAAAGAAATTTGGGTCGGATTTGATAACGTCGAGAGTCTTTCCTGCAAAGTATGTCACACTTTTTAAAATTTATTAAAACTTATATTCGGTTCGCAGTTGTCTTTCCTTAAGAAAATGGGACTCTCGGGAGGAATGGTTTGGTCACTTGAAACCGATGACTTTAAGAACAGATGTGGGGGAGGAAGTTATCCCCTTCTCCACAAAGTCCATGAAATGTTGAACGGAGCCGGAAAGGACTCTTTCGAATGCAAATTAGGTCCCCCGACCACTCTGCCGACTACCCCGACCACTCCCACAACAACTCCAACTACTCCCACAACTACTCCGACAACTACTGAACCCACCACTCCGACAACAACTCCCACTACTCCGACAACAACTCCCACTACTCCGACGACCCCCGAGCCAACCACTCCCACTACTCCGACTACACCTGAGCCGACTACTCCTAAGCCGACGACAACACCAGAACCCGAAACCGCTTCGGTTATGGTTACGACGATAATTGACGGTCATGTCATCAGATGCTACAGACAGGGTATGATTGCTCACCCGACTGACCGACACAAGTATGTGGTTTGTGAATACATTGCCAGTGGCTCTAATAAGGGCTGGTGGATACACATCATGGGATGCGCTCCCGGAACGCGTTGGCATCAGCCGACACAGAACTGCATTGCAGACGACGACGGATTCTAGTGTACAAAAACTGTTTAAATGTATTATTCCTTTTATATCATTAAATGTTAAGTTTTTCAGACGAAACACATTTTTCATTAATTGATTCAAAAAATTGTTTATAAAATTTATAAATTACTATAAAATGACTAAAATTTTTTTTATTAATTCGAATATTATATTGAGTTAATTCTGCATTAGGATTATCCAAGAGCATATTTTATATTTTCATAAAACATATTTTGAAAGTTAGTGCGCGATTTGCAAATTTCCTTATTAAATATCTAGAATAGAATCAAAAGAGTATTATCTGGAATATAATTACAGAATACTGAAAGGCTTTTAAATTGAATTGTAATTCATTTTAGAAATTTGAATACTAAACAAAAGTATAACTTTTAGTTAAATTATTTAAAACTTATTAAGATTTCAAAACTTTAAATCCATAGAGTAAATCTAAATTGGAATAAAACTAGCTAGTTCAAGTGTATGAAAGAACAAAATACTTTTGAAAACATTTTGAATTATTCCAGAAATGTACTTGATCTTTATTATTTGGTTATCATAAAAAATTGGAGATTCGATAAAATATTATTAAATTTAGAAAACAATATCTGCGGAGAACTCAAAACAAAGCCATCGATTCTTTGTTGACAAACAAAATATACTTAATTTTTTTGTCAGAATATAAAACAAAATTTTTCATAACTTTATTGAAATCTATTGAAGAAAAAGATATTTTGATTAAATAAATAGATGTGTAATATATGTTATGATTTTGTTTGAATCCCCGGATGTGAAAATCCAAACATTATTCAGAACTAAAGAATTGTATTTTTTTTATATGAAATGCTTCAAAATAAGACTTAAAGTAGAAAAGGAATGGCAAACATTGAAGCGGACACTCATTTATTTCGATTTTAAATCTGAATTTATTGTCGAAGGATTTCTACAAAATAGTGAATCAAAATCAAAGAATAAAATTCCTATTTTCAAACTCAAAGGAAACGATTCTCTATTATAAAAGAGAAAAACTCTTCGATCAATAGTTTTCAAACTTATTTACTGAACAATATTTTTCATTCTTTAAAATCTACAAAAAAATACTTCAAAAAATAATTTGGTTTCGAAAAATTCGAACTTATTTTATATATTAATTCTTTGAGAGTATAGTCATATCATTTTGAATTTCTTCGTTGAGAAGAGAACAGATTTGGGAAGAATTAGTCGATTAGATGAGAGAATATTGTATTTGTTGGAAGTTTTTCAGTATTTCTAAAGAAAAACTTTTATTGGTAGTCATTGAATGATATGAAAAGGACTGGAATTCTCTCAAATTTATTGCTTGAAATCTCTACAAAGAATAGAAATAAAGAGAAGTTTAGCATATCTTTAGTGCACTTCAGAGACTCGAACAGAATAAGTCAGACATACTGTCAGACCTAAAAGACAACTCCAGAGCTTTATTTCTAACGAAAAACCTTTTTATTTGTGTTTATAAAACTTATATATAAAATAAACTTATCTCTCATTCCTTTCACACTGTCATCAGTTGACCAAAAGTTTGGTCATTCATTCAATAGCGAAAAAAAATCTCAAAAAGAAATATTCTTTCCCTAAACACTTGAGTTAAGTCATTGTCGATCCCAAGTATTTTGAATCGATTGACTTAATCTTCAATACAGTTTTGGATCAGATTTTTGTTGCTTTCGATATATTTTGAGTACATTTTATGAATTGAATCACTGACTCTATGATTGAGTCAATCCATTGAATCGAAAAAAATCAGAATATTATATAAAAGAGATAACAAACGTCCGAAGGAAGAGAATCTCCCAAAACAAATACTCAACCAATAGATGACCTATTCTTTTGACTTTCATCCCTATTATTATTGTAAATCAAACAAAAGAAGTGACCAAGATATTTATTATTTTTTTTTTTAAATAATATAGTTTTATTTACAGTTAAATGTTAATAGTTTGAAATTAATATTTCTTAAAAAAATGGGTTCAAAACAATCGATTGAATAAATCTCCTCTTAAAGCAATAAATTTAATTCAATTGTAAAGCCATCGAATTTCTTATATAATACATAATCGCAGTTAAAATTTGTTATTTTGTTTGTTTGGTGACTTAACTGGATTTTAATAAAACAATCA
>JAQIXI010002509.1:0-10159 GCA_034700165.1 Galumnidae sp. Gr-Ori-00277
CTTTTAAACAAAGTTCCGATTTTTCTCTTATTAGTATATTTTTTACGTTTATCTACACTTTGTGTGTGGTTTGTGCTCACTCATTGGACAGGAATAAATAATTTATTTCTAAATGCTTTTTTTCACATTTAACAATGAGCAAGGTGAGGCAAAATAGTCAATTAACATTGATAAATTTAGCATACTTAATTTAATCTGAAATATCTCTTAGTTTTTATTTAAAAAAGCCAAAATAATTATTTTTCTAAGCTTGGTTATCTAACATAGTTAAGTTACCTTTTTGTACCTTGGTCATTGGCCAAATTTTACTATAGGTTTTTCGTCCCTCACTTTCACTTAAGGCTAGTAATAATGAGTCGAATATTATTGTAATTATCATTTTTTTGATGGCTATAAATAAAATTTTCAAGTATTATAAGCGAGGTAATGGTCGCCCTTCAAGAAATGAGCAAAGAAAATTAGAAACAAAATTAATGCCAGTTTTAGTTAAACACAAATTGTGTAATAAATAATTTAGGAGAGCATTGGATAAAGAGAGTGTGCGGTTCTGTTAAAAGACAATATCAGAGCCCTTCCTCACAGGTGTCTGCGAAGGCATTACAAACACTTTTATGGAAATCAAAAGAATTGATTTTTTCCCAAATGAAATGTAAGCGCCATTCGTTCAGTACGTTATTATTGTGGCGGAGGCGGAGGTCAACAAATTCTTATAATAGGATTTTTGACATAAAAAAATAGTTTTAAAACTATAGGGATGGGCAGCTTTTAGCCACATTTGATAAGACACCCCCTCTAGCGGTGATCTCTAATATGATTACAATTAAAGTTTAAATTTTCAATTTTAGGTAAAATTATATTCTAATCTTCAACCTAGGGGGTATTTTTGAATAATATATTTATTGGCTACCCCTGCAAAGCATACTTTTATGTCAAGTCGAAGGACAGGTATTGAATTAAAAAGGAGTTATAAAAATGGCGAATATAATTGAAATTTTATTATGGTATCAAAAAAAGGATTACCCTATTATTCGTGAATAAATACCACACACAGAGTCAGTAAAAGAAGTTTATAGTCTTAATATAATTTTCTTTTCTTAATTCAAAAAATAAAAAAATAAAAATTTAAATGGCATTCAATCAAATATGAACAGGATAATCTTTGAGTATATGCTCGCATGAAAAGAGAGAGAGAAAAACGTGAATATCTATAAAAAAGATAAATTATAAAAACCTGTGATTTATTGAATGCGTAATTGAAAAATAAGAATCTTTTCAATCATCAAAGAATAGTATCCGAGAGATTCTATGGAAAACAAGTTCACTATAATAGGCTTATGAATTGGCTTTTTATTGAAATTTACCAAGGTGATTTTTTTTCTTTTTCTAATAAATAGGATAAGTTTTATATATTATTTAAAAATTATCCACTTAATTTAAATCTTTATCCTATTAGCAATAAATACTCTTGGTAAAAGCCAAATAAGATGATCAAGATTCTTGTTTTTAATTTAAAATTATTATTGTATAAATAGAGGGGTCTAAAAAACACTACTATATATGCAATTAATTAGATTTAAATATTTAATAATATAATACTATTTTAAGCGTTTCGTTAAAACAATCGCTTATTTAGTGCTTAATGTTATGAATGATTACATAAATATTATTCATTTTAATCGCATTTTAATATTATTTAAATTAAATATAAACACAAATATGTTTAATATGCAAACAAACAATTATTAAATAGTGATTAAAGTATTGTTTTATTTTAGTTTTTTAAATACTATTAATTAAAAATCAAAAACTATTTTAATGAGAATTAGCGGAACTTTCAGTTCAATTGATTATAGCTATCATTTAGAGAAATACAGTGTTTTAACAAAACTGTTGATTTGTATATAATTGATTGGCCCGGATTACAGTAGACAGGGCTTGTTCATTCATCTTTGTGCCTAGTTTATATTTTGATTTTGATTGATAGCTCGTTTTTGGATGAAAAATTCCTTTAAAATTAATCAATTGTTTTGACATTAAAATAAACTAGCAACTATTTTACAGTAACATAAAATGATTAATTACTGAATATAATTAATTTTCATTGAGTAGGAAAAAAAAGGTTGCATGCTTATCTATTTGCATGTTTATCTCTGTTTCCGATCAAAATTTGCACAAATATTTAGTATTTTTCTTTTCCGATGAAAAGTTTCGGTAATTTTTTTTTTGTTTTCTTTAAAAAAAATAAATTAAATATTTTTATGAAATTATTCTCTTTTTCTCTCAAAACAAAATCACTTTTTTTCAAAACAAAGAAAATTCTATTGAATTGAAATTTCAGAACAAATTTCAAACAAATATATCACTGAAATTGATATCAGAAATACAAACCCAAAGCACAGAATAAAAATTTATTTTCAACACTAAACTCCTCTCTCAAAGAGAGAACAGAATATTATCTGAAGTAAAAGAGGAAAAACCTTTAGATAAAAGTAAACAAACATTAAGTTTATTACATTACATTCCTGGGGTGCTCAGGTTCTTTGACCCCCCGGGAGGTAAACATTAACTTTATTTAATAATATATTAGCACAAAAGTTTAGGTCAATTTTCCAATATTGAGCTCAATATAATTTAGATAAATGACCATGTTTAATTGTACTGGACACCTTGGTCATTATTGCTTAATAGCTTATATAACTCATGAGAAAAAATATTTCAAAAATCAATAGAAAATAAAATATTATTTGAAATAAATTTTTTTCTGAACTAAAAATTAGCCGAAAATTTCACAAAAAAATAAATAAATAAAATCTGATTTCAAAGATATATATATATATTTGACTCTTATATTCATAGCCCGGGGCTATAGTTGAGGCTATAGTCGAGGGCCTATCGTTGACTTTTGCAACACTAGAAAAATAAACGATTTCTTTGACTTAAACTGAGATAAAAACCATTTTTGTAGTGATATGTAGACAAACACCAAAAACACTGAAAAAAATGGGATTTTAAGTCAATTCTGTTCTCTTATTTTGAGAAAGAAATTCAGTTTTGCTTTCAGTCATTCGTCAAAACTAGAATAAGAAGAGAGAGAGAGAAAAAAAGAGATCCATTTATATCATTAGAGCAATGGCTCATACAGTTAACGTCTTCGCACAGAATAAGGTCTAACGCATCCCTAACGCTCTGTCCCTATAATAATATCAATTTCCAAATGACATCATGTCTTCAAATTAGCGAATCATTCGATCAGAAGTCGGCATCAAATGTCACTTTTGATTACTATTCACTCTATTATACAATAAGAGTATAACATCTGCTAAACAAAAACCTAAACCAAAGGACCAAAAAAAATAGTGACTCAGAATAAGATAATAGCAAAACAAAAGCACCGAAACTAATATTGAATTCCGAGTCAAACAATAAACTATTTATTTTCTTAAAATATTTTTGTTCTTAAAAAAAACATAGCCAAGAGTATAATAAAAATTTCCAATTTAGCAAGGTTAAAAAATATTTCAATCCATAAATAATGTCAAAGAATAATAAATTACGTCAATATTATTAAAATTCAAAAGTTTGAAAGGGCATATTAGCAAGATAAATTAATTAATAACTTTTGCCACTGATACACCTTGGTCATACGAAAAATTAATAAATAACTCGCACATCTTAGTTACAATCAATGCATTCATAAAAAGATAATACATTTTATCTAAAGTTTGAATCAAAAGTAAAGTTTTTATAACAAAAACTCTACTCTTTTATCATATATTGAATTAATTTATGAAAAAAAGAGCGAATAATATGTTATTAAATCAGAGGAGCGTTCAGTCACTCATTAAGTGTCGACAAAAAAATAAAGAGAGAGAATAGTGTTTTTCAGCACAGAATAGACTCGAGTCTAAGAGTCCAGAGTAAAGAAAATCATATTTCATAAAATGTTTGATAGTTTTAAAATCTTTTCAACTTAAGAACAAATAATTGATAATTTCTTTTGCCTAGGAGTATATTCTGTGCTATGCTGTGCTGTGCAAAAGACAGTGAAAAGTTCCCATTAATCTCAATATTGTTTGAATTGACAAATAGTTTTCCGATTTTTTTCCTTAACTCTGAGCTTATGATAAATTACTTTCGAATTGTTTTCTAATAGACCCGGGGCTCAGAACCCTCTCCTCTGAACGATTTCTTCAAAATTAAATATAAGATGAGCTCAGAATATATCGAAGAGAAGTACATTCCGTACAAAATATATACAAATCTATAAATATTTTTTCAGAGAAAAAAAAGAAAAATTTATAGTAAATGATATATCACTTATAAATGTAAGGGAAAGGGAGGTCTGGCTTTACGGTAGAGCATAGCTTTATAAGTATGAGATTTGAGGCTATAAGAAAGGCATCACTTTTGGTGCTGAGCCCGAGAAATGTTAGGTTCAAATAACTTTTGGCGAATCAATGCATAAAAATTGTTGTTAAACCATATCGAGTGAAAAGCGAGAGTCAAATGGTATAAACAGCCAGTTCTCAAGTTCACTGTTCAGATACGACAGTGAGCACTGGGAGGCCGGCACTAACTCAATGGTATATTAAGTTTTGAGCCAAAACACTGGTAGCACAGAATAAGAAAAAAAAGAACACTGAAAACTAGATAAAAACCGAAAGCTATGGTCTATTATAATGGATATCAAAAACATTATATAATAATAATAATAATAATAGTATTTCTTTAAGTGAAAAGTTTTTATTATCTTTTCTTATATATGTATTCCTTGACTATAATTCCTATGCGCTAAAGGGACTGATGTATAATAGTTTCTCATATTATGTACTTTGAAATTGATTTTCAATACATTTTTTTTAGTATCAAAATTGAGACAAATTATCAAAACATTCAATGTTTAGGTTATAAGAGAACTACATTTTATTAGTGGAAATCCATGAGAAATATAGCAATTATTAGTTGATGTTTGACTTACATTTGACATAACATATCATCGATCGCTCAGAATAAAAGTTTAACAGTAATTACAGTCGAAGAGAAAAACGTTGTAAACACAACCGATATTTGAGTGAAAAATATGGACTAAATTTTTTTGATATTCAATGAGAAAAAAAATGAAAATCCATTCCCTTTTTGAACGATAACCAAATGGTATAACAATTAATGAAGGGATACCTGGGCTGGGCTTTGACTCTCTCTTTCTCTCTCTTTCTCTCTCTTCTTGAAAAATAAGAAAATAAGAAAATATATATCAATCAAATAATCGGAGAACTTTTCATTTCAATAACAGTTCTGTGAACTCGAAATACTTCTCATCGAAAAAAAAGTGCAAAAAGTGATCAAAAATTCAGAACAATATCTGCTTTTTCTTCAATTGAATACTAATTGAAGATATTTTTCAGTGAAATATAAAAAGAGTATATATTCCACAGCAAAACATTAACTTTGAAAGAGAGAGAAAAAAATCAAAGGCCGGTCCCCTCAAAACCAGACACTATTCCCACATATTTTTATGTTTCCATAAAAAACACTTTAATTTAAATTCGGTTTTTTTTCGGAAATCAATACTCAAAATCAAAGATCAAATATAATGGATATAATCAATGGATGTGCTATTCTTTCCCATAATTATTGGCGTTCACTGAAATACTATACCAACAGAAAAAGCCACAGACTTTGGCCCCAAAACTATAACCCAAAACCCAAATATCAAACCTAATAATCAATGGATTCACACGTTTTATACAACTAATCAAAAGGGACTCCAATTGTCAAACAATAGCCAAAAGTGGAAATACTTTTAAATTACTATAAAAAAGGCAATATTTTTCTCATAAGTCTTAAGACATTAGACTTTCAGACTATCTATTAGTGAATGAATGGAGAAAAAAACATTGAGAAAAGCCATCAAATCAAAGGAAGATGTGATACCTGTGCGCTCTGTTGTGATCGCGTGAATGGCGTCTCAAGAAATTAGGTATGAAAACCATTGATTCCCACATTTGGTTAGAAAAATAGTGTGAGTTCTCTGAGCACAGAATACACAGAAAAAGAGCCGAAAAATCTCATCATTACTTCTCATTAGTAATAAAAACAGAATTTCTTTTCCAAAGAAATCCTTATTTTGTTCTGAAATCACAAAAAATATATAAAAATATTTTTCAAGAAAAGGAAATTCAGTGAAAAAAGTGGTTTAAAATCCGAATGAAAGGGCAAATAATTTCTTTTTATCATGGTAGATTTATATCTATGATTGAAAACGAAATCCAAAATAAGATAACCAAGTATTATCTATCCAAGTTTAATTAGAACTGAAAATATATATCTCCAAGCTAGATTTGCCTACTCAATCGATAATTATAAAAAACACCCTAGATCAAAATACATCAATACCAAACACATTATAATAATCACACGACTATAAACTTGGAAAATATTTTGATTAGAAAACCAGAATATCTTTTGATACTATCGTTTAAATCAATTGGTTTTGAATCAAAAATAATTATCATTGACTCGAAAAACGAGCGAATCGTTAAGGAATGCATTCCTAACTCTTATATATGTATATATAATATATATATATATTCATAGATTATATATGGATTGACACAAAACAAGAAGAAATATTATGCAAAAACGAGAGGAACCCAAAGACGAAGAGCTCTTCCGATTAGATCGGAATAAAATACACGAATGAAGTGAAAGATCGCGAACTTTGATAAGAGACCAAAAAAGAAATACTTATTTTTCTGGTTTTACTTAATAGGAAGAGACTCTGAGATGGCCAAGAGTGGGGCTTATTGTCCAACATATAGTCTAGTTAATTTTTCGAAAGGATTTAAAAGTTTTTGAAATATTCTTGGTAAATTAACTAAGACTTATTTTAAATTAAAAATATGTTTATATTAAATATGAATTTGAATTTATTGGTATTATTTTACTAGAAAATGACCATGGTCATCACTGAACATTTTCTTTTCTCATACATTCTTTTAGAAAAGTATTTTAGTGTTGAGTTCACACCCAAAAAGTGGTGAACCTTTTCTGTTTTTTATTAATATTCAGTGTTTGATAAAACAATTTGAGCGCAAAAATAATAACTAAAAAAATTTGTGTTTAAATCAGAAACGTATTAATCATTTTATCGGCGCTTCAGAAGCAAAACAAAAGGGGTTTTTCCTAAGACTTCTATTATAGGTTTCTCTCAATCGGAACACTTTTCCTTTTTTAATGGACTTTTCAATTGAACTGCACATAAATGGAGCTTGATCAAAAAAATCAATTTAGTATAAAAGAAAGAGAGAACAACCCTGTTGTTAATGATCTAGAGCACTGACAGTGTCTCTAAAAAGTTGATTAATTATTTTATATACTCTATTTAAAAAGGTATCATTTATTACATTCTGTGCTCTCTCTCTCTCCCTCTCTCCCTCCCTCCCTCTCTCCCTAACTCACTCACTCACTAGAAGACCATTTCTTTGAAGTGAGAGAATTGAAATTAAAACTATTAAAGCAATTATTCGAAGAAAAAAAATTCCACAAAAAATTACTTCAATTGATTAAAATAAGGAGTAACCAAGGTTTGTTTATTGAATATAATATTGAATTATTCGAATTAGGAGCTATAATTTGTATGGAAAAAATTACCATATTGGTTTAACAAGAAAATCACTGAAAAAAACATATATACTCTTCGTGTGTGTGTTTGTGTGAATGAGTGCCGATACTGCACTTCATTTTGCCGGCCCTATGATTATCATTAAGAACTCTGAAATCTGATAAGAGGATTCTTTTTTCTCATAATATTATAATAGTTAGCATGGTGATTAATGAATTCTTTATAAATACAGTCAGATTATTATATATTATACCTTATATTTCAAACAATTTTCTTAATAATCTTTGTTTACAACACGAATATAAGTGTATATAAATATATTTGTATAGATATACACGTATATATACCTTCATATAAGTATATATATATTTATTATATAATATATGGCGGTATATATATAATACTTATAGAATATATATATATATCTATAGGTGTTATATAAAGCATATATAATATATGTGTAGAGTTTGTGTCAAAATTATTGCGAAATTTTTTTTTGTTTAATTTATATATAATTTCGAAGTTTTTTTGAAGCCTTAATTTATTTCCTTTACGTTTCTATTCGAGCATTTTATTTAACACATTATAATAAACCTGTTCATTTTATTCTTTAATTTATAGAGAAATAGATATATTTAATCAATTATTTGGGGAATAGAATTTTAAGCAAGTTTAATTTAGAATTTTCTTTTATTTTAATTCAATTATAATTTTAAATTTATAGCCTTACTCTTATAAAATAATTGTCTAGGCCAAATATATCCAGCTAATCTTTAATCTTGAGGTAAATTAATATTAAATAAAATTCATAGAATTAATGATCTTTTATGCCAAGAGTAGAGCCAAGAGTCAAATAAAGTAAAAAGAATTTTGAAAAAAATGAAATAAATTTATTCAATGATTCGTTAAAAAAGTATTAATCATTTGAAGTAAAGATGAGTTATTCTATCCTTCACATAATATTTACCAAGTTTATATAAAAGTAATCTACCATGCTTAGTTTTTTTTCCATATAACAAATAATATGTACTTTTCTTTTATTAACAACGAATTGAGATTTCAATCAAATGAATTGAAATGAAAATCAAACCAAACATTTGTGGCATTAAATTGTCAGAAGAAGTAGTGCTCGACTCGACTGTTGTGTAAACACAAGAACGACATATCCTTTGGCACAAGAAAAACGACCCGACTCTATATATACAGTATATAAGTATATATGCAATATATGTATATATGACAGTAAAATGCAAGTCATGTATAAAAAACTGTTTTTGAAAAATAAAATAAAATAATATTCGAGTTTCGAATATATGTTTGGATATTTTGAAGACATTTTTTCAAGTGCTTTATATGGGGTTCGCAGGCTATCCATGCTTTATCATATGTAGGCTTGCTCATTTTTAGAAGTTTTCCTTGGTAAATATAAAATTTCAATATATGTATAATATTTTTTCGTATATTATTTTAAAATTTCAACACCACTCTAAAATTTTAAACTAGCTAACTTTTTTTATTTTTCAACCCATTGGCTATTCCTCACTTAAGTGTCACTTCAAAAGAGAGGGTAAGCTTTGGATACGAATCAAAAAATATATCAAAACATTAAGTAATCGCTTCTCAAAAGTATGAAATATATATAAATGAGTTCAATATATTCATAAACAGTGAGAGAGAGTGAGAGAGAGTGAGAGAGAGTGAGAGAGAGTGAGAGAGAGAGAGAGAGAGAGAGACCTTCATATTCTCTTAGTTTTTCAATGAATTGATTGCAGTGTTGAGCGACAGTAACAGTCATTGATTTGATTTTTGTCGGAGAAAAAGCGGGTGAAATAACTGAACGAATTCTTTTCCACTTATCCCCCGACGGGATAAATATTAGCGTTTTTTCAAAAAGAGGTCCCACATTGAATCTGCATCGCATTGGAAACACACTGGACATATCCGGACCCATTATCTGTTTAATAATATCTGAATCGCTAATAACAAGTGTTCGATTGAGTAAACCATAACAGACAAACACTTTTCCATATTTTCTATGCATTTCAAGAGACCACTCATGATATGGAGTTGTGAACCGACGGATAGAGTCTGAGAAAGTTAACTCTTTGATCCCTTGTCTCGACCAAAATGTTAGCCATCGCCAGATGTAACTGAAAAAGTGTTTTACAGTTTAATTAAATAAAATTTCATCAATTCCTAGATCTTACTAAAAGCAAATTATTAAGAATGCAGTAAATAAAGCTATCAAGATCATTTTATTTTTAAACTTTTAAATTTTAAACAAATTTTTATAAATACGTCAACAAAATATTGTAACTATAAATGTCCTCTAATTTCAATTTTCTTTTAATTAATATTTTTATTTTAATTAAAAATCTTTTTAGATTATGAAACCTAGGATATTTTTCGTTTTTAATTTTTATTTACTATTTAAACAAATATTTAATATTTTTATTATAAAGGACTTGGCGGAACTTGACAAAATATTTATTAAAATTAATTAAATTGTTTGTATAACATTCAGTGAGTCATTTG
>JAQIXI010002510.1:0-10158 GCA_034700165.1 Galumnidae sp. Gr-Ori-00277
TCAATGTCTTTATCTTTCGTTAATTAATTGCTTAAAAAGTGTTCTAAAAATGTTTATCTGATGGCAAACATTATTGGTTTTTATCTAAAAAATGATAGACTTTTTCGATGTAAATATCGCTAATTATTGAAAACATATGAGAAAAATAACAATTAGTAAATTCAGGGATGGCAAATGAACTCGATCCCAGGGGGGAGTATTAGGGGGGTATTGGTATTTTCAAAATCGCCAAAAAAATTGCTAAAAATAACATATTACGTGTTTTTAGGTGTGTTTCCTTGTAAATACATATACTATCATCATATTTAACGTATTTAATCATTTTTAAAGCAAAAAACTAAGAAATTTTGACAAAAAAAAGACGATTTTTTCAAATTTTGGAAAATTTGATGTTTGAAAAAAGTTACTCTAAAAACCCGTTTTTTGATGTTTTAAAGCATTTTTGTTAAGTTTTTGTTACTTTTCTTACTAATTACAGCCATCTTTTGGATTTTCGCTCATTTTTCCGATTTTTCAATATTTTAGCCAAAATCGAGGGGGGTCCTCTCGCTCTCATTACAAATGGGGTATTTTGGCGATTTTTCGCTCCAGGGGGTATACGGGTAATAACCCCCTATTTGCCATCCCTGGTAAATTTAGTTAAAAAAATTTCCTCTATTAAATTACCATGAACAATTATTGACAATTATTAGCCCTATTTGTGTCAATTATTTATTGTCATCAAAACTATTAAAAAATTAGTGAAAGAAGTGAAACAAATATAAAAAATTTAAATTGTTTTTTAAGTTAATAATCGTTAAAATGATTAGTAATTGTTTTAGTGTTTTATTATTATTATTGTCTCTAATTTTAAAAATGTTTGGACTTTTCCTCGTTTTGCAAACATTCTTATAGTCATTTGTGTTGCAAATTATGCAAACATTTCAAAATAGTTATCGATTTGTGACTCAATATTCAGAAAGAAAAGACATTAAAAATATTGTCGTTAATGAGTGTTAAATGATATCCATTTGAGAGAAGGAATTCTTGTTTTTAATATTCAATTAATTCATTTCAAAAAATTCCTAATTTAATGCTAACGAGAATTGAAATTATTTTTATTAATAAATTTTCATTAAATTTTTTATGAATATAAATGACCTTTCAATCAATTAATGCTTAACTGATTAAAAGCAGTTTAAGTTAGAATCAAATCTTATTTTTTATTAGAAAATCAAATGTGTATTAGAAGTGAAGTTATAATTATGTTTTTATACTTATATTTTCATCCCTTGAACTGAATTTCATATTACAGTCAAACCCTATTTCGTAAACCAATGTTGGTTTATAGTGGATATTTTAATTAGCTAGCAAGAATTTCAATCAGAACCAGCAATAAATTAGAAGTAGAAAAAAAACTTGTTCTATGTTTTGACTAACCATTAGGTTTAGCTAGATTAATTTTTGTTTGAGTTAATATTCATTTTCAAATCGATTAGTGTTTTGGTAAATCAGTTATAAGTAATAAAACAATATTAATGTTTAAGCATTTTGTGTGAAAATTTCATTATTGCAATGAAAATGAATAAAATATTTATTGTTTTTACAAAACAGTTGTGAACTAATGGCCGACAATTGAATATAATTTTCTAAATGTATTTAAAATTCAATAAAATCATTAAAAAACTCTCGTTTTTTAATCTTAAGGCAAAAACTTGTAGTCATTTAAATTATTTGAGGGATTTTTTCCCTCTTATAGACAGTCCGTCAGAAAAGATTTGTTATACAAGTTTTTAGCGTAAATATTAAATTAAAGCCTTGAATCCAATCAATGATTTTTAAATAAGATTATTATAACAGCGAATGAAGAAAAAAATATATTTCAAGAAAATGATGTCAATTCTGATTACGATATTATTTTTCCATTCAATTTCTGTAAGGTTTAAATTTTTAAATAAACTTTCAAAGATTATTTTTCGCCCAATTATGTAAATGTAAATTAAGTAAATCCATGTGTTTTTCAAAGAAAATACTCCCAAAAGTTCTCTTTTGTGTTCGAAATATTTTTCTCTCTAATGAAAAAATATTTAGTTTAGAATTTTTAAGAGACAGCCAAGGATATAGTGGAACATTTAATTGTTGCATGGACAAATAGAACTTGTTCTTTAATCTAAATAGGTTACTTCATTAGGTTTGTTATTTTCAATTTCTCATTATTTCTCAATCAAATCAAACTCATCTTTGAAACGTAACTATCAACTCAAGCATCATCTTCTTATTATGCAAGATCAAATCAGTTATCTTGGTCATCCCCTAAAGGGTTTTTACCCAATTGAACGCCTTTAGGCATACAATTATTTTAGACATCTTTATATTAATACAGAACTTAATTTTTTAGTGTAATTCCTAACATTTCTGCAGACAGTTATCAAATGTCCCCAATCTTTGGAGAGAATGTCATTAATTTTAATTTAATTTTTTTTATTTACAAAACAAAACTTCAATTAATAATTGTTTTCATTATTAGTAAATAGTGAGTGAATGAGTGTTTCTGTTTGTGGGTCTCTTTTTTCCTTTAATTAATCCTATGATCTCTTAAATGATGAAAAATGAATAGAAATGAATAGAAATTCAGTTCAAATCGCGATTAAAATATATTAAAATATATTCAATGCTTTAAATGTATGAATCGATCAAAAAGTTTATCAAAAATATTGTTAAGAATTCAAATATTATTAAACATATAATTATACTTTTGTTTCAATAATTAATGGTTAAAATAACCCGATTTAAAGTGAAATTCACTTAACTTAACTTGTTAACTTAATATTTTATCTCAATTAGTAAGTGTTAGACAATAATTGTGAAAACTATGGAAAACTCACCAAAAAAGACTTTTAATTGGATTCTTGGTATTCATTTGCATATTTTCACACACTTGAATATTTTCACAAGGTAATATTTGATAACTTATTTACATAAACAAAAAAGAGAGAAATAAGAACAAGGTAGAGTTGATTTGTACTAGATTACAAAGATAGCTTACCTGGTGTCAGAGTTAGTTAAATCACTATTATCCAGGTATTTGACAATAGCCTCGGTCTTATTAGTAGTGGGAATGTCGTCTATGTTTAAGTCCTGGTTTAATATCACAGACGAATCACTCTTTTGAATCAATTTCTTCGATACTTTGGATCGTTTGCTGTTATCTGTTTTGATGTTATCAGTTGTCTGTTGAGCCAATTGAAGAACTGTAGGTCCATCACATTTCTTAGAGGGCGGACGTCTTGGAAATAAATTTCGAGTAATTAAAGGCATTTTATGAGCGATTTTTCCAAAAAAAATTGTTGATTAGACTTCGGTTTTTGTCGAAAAAAGAACTTATTTTTAGGAATTGATTGAGTTTTTTCAACAAATGTTTGATTTTTGAGCACAACTTTCAGTCATAGAAAAGAGTTATTCACCAAAAATGATGAGTCGTTTCAAATGGGGAAACACATTGACATCAAAATATTATTAACTCAAATAAAGACAATGAAACAAATAAAACAAAATAATTATTTTTTTTAGGCTTTAAAAAGCGTTGACGACTTTCTTAGCGAAGAGGAGTCGATGAGTATATGACTGGAGTGACAGTGCGTTGGAATACCAGTTCCCCAAAAACTAAAGAAAACGGAAACCAATTATTATTATTATTTACGAGAATTACAATCAAATCGACCGACAGTTCAATAATTTATTTGTAAAAATCAGAACTGAATTCAATGAAATGGTTTCACAAATTAAAAAGTTATTCGACTCTAACGAGAAATTAGTTAACTCTTAGAACAAGACATTAGAGACAACACAAGTTTAGTTAACACTCCAATCAAGTGATCGAAAGTTAGTCAATGGAAAAGTGAAATATGAATAAATGTTATAAAAACGGGACAGATATTGAGTAAAGGAGAAACTATTCCTGAGTATCGAAACTTATTATAAGGCACTCACTCATGGAATTGAAGGCACGTCCCTTTTGAAGTCATATACGGGACAGGAATACAGAGTCAGACAGAATTTCTGATTAATAAAAAGTTATAAAAGAAGTTTTTATTTCGCAATAAATGAAAAATTTCTCTAAAAGAAAGCATTTAATAGAGTTTTTAATCTCTAACTCATCCCTCACTCAGACGTGAATTCAAATGAAAGTCTTAAAGAAAAGTTGGATTTTAGTTGAGATAAAAAGTATTTCTAAATCGAAAGAAAATGAACTAAACTTTTAGTATTTTAACACAAATGTATTTCGGCTCAAATCCAGAGAAATATTGGGG
Organism: Galumnidae sp. Gr-Ori-00277; assembly: GCA_034700165.1. Classification (NCBI taxonomy): domain Eukaryota; kingdom Metazoa; phylum Arthropoda; class Arachnida; order Sarcoptiformes; family Galumnidae; species Galumnidae sp. Gr-Ori-00277. The sequence goes on from JAQIXI010002510.1 coordinate 4,290, forward strand.
AAAGTTATGGAAAAACTGTTTCAATAGCTTTTAGTAAAAGCATTAAAAGTTATTAAAAACTAAAACAAAAGGAAAATAAAGAAAAGATTTTTATTATTTTATTAGAAAAGCAGAGATTTATTACTTAACGACAACAAAGTATTAGTTGCTATCGATGTTGAAAACGAATACCAAATGTGAATAAAGTCATTGAAAAGTGAATGTAAATGAAGTCGAAACAGATTTCGAGATCAGAGATCGGACTTAAATAAAAACTACTTTTGATTTTCAATATTCTCTTTATTTGAAAGACTCGACTTATCGGTGAAAAACTAGACTAATACCAGTCAAGTCATTCAAGTGAACAGCATTTTGCTATTGTGTTCACCATTTTTTTACTTCATTTCTTTTCAATGAATTAGTGCGCGGATTGGCGTTGGCTTTAAAATGAATAAAAACAGTTATGCTCTCAGGAGAGGGAGAGGGAGAGGGAGGGAGAGAGAGAGAGAGAGAGAGAGAGAGAGAGAGAGAGAGAGAGAGAGAGAGAGACCTGTTATAATGTATGGAGAGAAGAAACGTTCTCTTTTTCCTGAAGGATATATAATTTTTTACTTGATTATTATTCTCATTATTGGACGCATACGTCTGTTGCATGTTTTGGGTGTTTCCACAGTTTTCTAGTTCTCTCTATCTTTTCTGTTCGTGATTTCGATAACAAGAGAATTGTATTGAATAAATACGAAAAGAATTAAACCATTGCTTCAAATATCTATTAATAATGACAAAAAAGAAAGTTAGCTAGGTTATGTTATTCGAATGTCAACTTCTCTAAAGTCTTTAAAGAATTTCATTTGCATTCTTGGTAGTTTTTTCGAGTGCCTCCAATTTTATCGTCAAAAATAGCAAAGAAAGCATTAGTCAGTTGCTAACGACTGTTGAGTTATTTTTATTGGGCGTCATTTGACCAAAACACTCGCCCAGATACAAAAACCTTGGCTATATCTGAATTCGAGATAACGCTATGAAAGCAGACCGTCCTTGCAAGGAATTCTGATTTTCCAGCTCTTTGTGAGTCCTGTTTTCAGTAGTGTTTGCCCTCAATACACACCTGACATAATGCTTGAGTTGTGACTCTCTTTTATGTTTTGATTGATTGGAAGTCAACCAATAATTCGCTGCAAAAAAATCAGTGAAAGCCTATTATTCCCGGTTTCGGAACACAATTCTCAAAATCCAATGAAAGTGACATTAAATTACATTTTGTGTTACATATTATCTGAACTGAATTACACTGTAATCGGGGATAGTTTTTGTTGTGGAAATGTAGTCTTACCACTGAATTGGGACTTCCTTTCACACAAAAAAAGTCTCAGTCTTTCACTTTAGAAAACCACCAAAACTTCTGTTAAATAATTAGACTTTTGTTAAGATTTAGGACTTAATTGACTTTAGACTCAAATTATCATTCATTGCAACGAATTGCCTGAAATTCTTCGCAGAAGTTTTTCTAAGATTTTTCAGTTTTGGATGAAAAACATTTTCAGTACTGAAAGCAAATGAAAATTTAGAGCAATTCTTAAAGAGAGACAAAAAAAAGTATTTTGTTGAACACCTGTGGATTTGGTGGTGTTCTATGTGGTGTCTATGTCTATGGCTGTGCAATAATCCGTTACTCACTTAGCGAACAGTTAGCTTCTCATCATTAACTTATAGTTACGATATAACTATTTGGCAGTTATTCATAACCTTGACTTAGATATTGGCGCTCTCTTACAGTTGTATTTGTGAGGTGTGGTCCTTTCCAAGGGTCTAACTCTTACCTGAATTCACATAATAAGAAAAGATTAGAATTTAATAATTCAGAGACCAATCAAATGGAAAAATACAGTGTATATGAAAAACGACTGCATTCATGTCTCCAAAAATCACTGACGTATTGATTATTAACGAAAAATGACTTCAAATATTAATTACAATAAATCTCTGGGAAACTGAAAAAAGGTTGAAATCAATTTTAATTTCATTTCTTATTTCTTATTATTAGTTAAGAAAAATTATACTCAAAATTAAAATTATAGTCAATTATATATTTATGAGAACTCATTCTTTCATTTTTATTTGAATATTGAGAATACATTTGAATTGATTTCTTCTTAAAGGAAATGATTATAAACTCATAAAAAACTATAGAACTGTAAGAAGTGATTAATTTCGTGCCCAACGATAACATGCACTCTATGTTTGAACTAATATTCAGAACAATAAATAACTAAATACTAAACAAGTCTTCAGAGAAAAAATGAGAAACAAATCCATTATTCAAATTTCAAGTTTATTGGTTTCTCATTAAGGGATGTGCATATCAAGAGTCTATAATTTAACTAGATCAAAATAAGATAGGGGCAATACTTCTGCTATCAATTAATTAATTAATTAATTTATTACAGGGTCATTTAAAATAAACAGCAAGCAAGATATAATCTATAGAATTTAGAGCAATTAAATTAATTTGCAAATTGTTACAAGGTTATGTCATTCTTGTAATGAACATTTTGGTTAATTGACACGGGATTTATACAATTGTTGAACATCTCTGAAGCCATTGACTAAAACACCCACTTATGAGTGAAATCTGGTTTAAAATTATTAAAAACACATTGAATTGAATGTCTGGCAATATATGGATATTGTTTTCATTCAATCCTTTTCTCCGTTTCATTAAAAATATGTTAAATAGATTTCGTGTTCTTTTTATTACTCAAAACATTATTTTAAATGAAAGAAAAAACTCATTTTTTAGTTTATTTTATTGAATATTATTTTCTGATGAAATACACGAAAACAAATTAAATATTAGATAATTAACACTTTGTTTTGACTAAAGTATTATTTTTTGTGGTTATATTTATATTGAATTTCCCACAAAAGACTTTCACTCTTTTGATTATCTTCTTTACAATCAGAGCCCAATCTTTGATGAATAATAATTATAATTAAAGTTATCTTGATTACTTTTAAAATTAATAAAATGTTTCTTAATTAAATAAGTAGTTTTAGAATATTATAACCATTTCTTTAGTAATCTTTACTTTGGTTTGAATTTAATTGATTGGATCTAAGAAGGACAACAATAGCATTTCCAGATTAATGGCCATTTGACACAACACCTAGAATTCTTATCGCAACAAATACCAAGACACTGTAACGGCACAACGCAAGGAAGCGGGCATTTGCTTTGATTCAAATTAATTGAATCATTCACAGCATTTGGAGAGACAATCACATCTTCAGTTTGGATGAGTTGTACCGATACTAAACTCTTCTGGCTTATTATTTTCCAGTTCTTATTGGAATTAACTTCAGCGTTAACTATGGCTATGATTTTAGTGATAAATTTATATAAAAAGAGTTACTAACATTTGACAAGACTTACCTAAACTTAATATAATAATTGCGACAAATTTTTGGACAATCATTGCATTAGATTTTAGACAAAATGACATTAAATTGAAATCAAATAATTTTAAGAATATTCTTATGATTAGAGCAAAGAGTTATGAGTTTTATGTCATGGATTGAGCGCTATTTATGAGTTTCTAAATTATTATTATTATTACAATTATTTATTGTTTAATAAATATTATATTGAATTTCAAATTATAACGAATGGATACAATTAAAAAGAATCGAGGTGTATCATTTCTTAAGTTTTTTTAGCATCTAGATAAAATTATCAACTTGTTATTATTTGATTTGCTTGACTAGAATTTCAGATAATATTTATGGAAACTAAAGTGAAATTAAAGTGAAATTAAGTATTAAATTATATTTCAAATAAAAACTTTTTCAAACCTTTGATCGAATTATTGTTTGATTAGTGAGAAATAGTTGTTATTTAAAAAAGTTATTTGCAAATAACCTAGCAAATGTAATATTATTACAAGGAAAACATCGCAATTTATTTAATAAAATAATAACAAATATCTAATAATTTAAATAACAAATTAATTAATTATTGAACTGATTGGAGAATAACTGTTATTTCAACTAATGTTTTGCAATAAATACAATGATATCATGAATTGAATACAATTCAAAGATTATATAATTTATAAGACATAAGTAAAACACATATCAATACTTGTCGTTAGAATTGACTCAATTTATTTTAATTAACTCCGATTTATTATTTTTCTATTCGAACAAATGACTGAGCAAGGATGATCATTTCAAAACAATTAACCAAACTTCAATAGAATAGAAGTGAAGCCATAAAATTGTAAACTAATTTCAGCGCATTTTTTGAACAAAATATTAAACAAAAATCTTTAATTACTTTACAATTGATTTCTAACAATACAAAAGAATCTTGGTGATTTCATCAACATTTATATCTATCAACAATAACGATATTATCGATATCTCATTGATTTATAAGTGATTAATAAGTGAAAACTAAATATAGCAAGTTCAAAAATAAGAATTTGGCACAAAAGGTGTTGGGTTTGAGAACATTCTTAAGCCATGAAAAGCGATTAATTGGATTAAACACTGTTTTCGTTGAAAATAAAATTTTCAAATAAAGAGTTATTCAAATTTTTATAGATTTTTAAAAATTGTTTTTTTGTTTTCAGGAATTTTGTGCTTAAAATTTATGGCTTTTAAATAATATAAAGAATTGTTAACTATTAAAATCAATTACAAATTTAAAACACGACTTTTGTCTTTTTATATGATCTCTTTTGAATTCCAGGCACCTATTAGTCAGAAATTCTGTGCATTTTTCTCTTGAATATTCATAAATTTTCAATATTTGAGTCAAATGTATAAACATTTAAATAAAATGATTTAATGATAAGATTTGATCATAAGATGGGATGAGTTTGAAAAATGAAATAAATTAAGTAATGAATTATATAATTTGTGTCAAAACATGGGTCTCATCAGTAAAAGACTACATTTGGAGTCATAAAATGTGAACTAAATTCCTGTCTTTTATTTTCTTTATGGCTTTTTCTCTATTTTTCTTTTGGTGGAAATGTTTTGATATTTCATTTGAGATAATCTTTTGTTTTTGTGTTTAGGATTTAAATCAATTTTTAAGAAATACTTTCCTTAAGAGAAATGGCATTCAATTATAAATCAGGTCTTTTTTGATGGAAATATTTCATTGAAAGAAATTAAGAACTTTTTATCGATTTATTAAATTTATTTTCATATAAAAAACTTTTTCCTGGCGTCAAATCATTTCCAATTTTAAAGGCCAGTACTCACCCGAGGCTTAAATACTTTTTTCGTAATTTAAGATAATTTTTAGAGACATTTAGAGACTTAATATTAACGACAAATCAAAAGAAGTTTTAATATAATATAAAAAATGTGTTAAAAACGAGGCATTAATTTAAGGGATAAAAATAATTCTCATACTTAGAGCTAATATTTATTATTTGACGAAATTGTAATTAAATTTAGTTTAATGTTTAATAACGTTTGAAACGAAACGTAAGAATTCAAAGCCTTAATTAATCTGAAAAAGTTTTGTTTCAGAATCAAAGCTATCATTACTTTCAGAGACATTTGAAGGACTTCTAAACATTTTTCCCAAACATTTTTCGGATTTAATATTATTTATTTGAAAATATTATCAATTATTCCTATTTTACAAAGAATTCAAATTTAAATATAGTTTAAGACTTAAATCAAAGTTTGACTTTTATAACACAATTTGAATGTCAACTGATTTAGAAATTCTTCAATAATTTCTTATTCTAAACATTAATTTATTCCGATTAGATTACTATCATTTTCGTTGAAAAACATTTTTATATAAAATAATTTATTTGTATTCGTTAAATAACCTCGGACTTGTGCTCTCACATAAAGTATCAAA
>JAQIXI010002511.1:0-10158 GCA_034700165.1 Galumnidae sp. Gr-Ori-00277
TGTATATAAGCATTAAATTTGCACCGTTTAGCCACAAAACTTAAAAGAAATTTTTATCGGTATATAATTGTGAAAATTGAGGAAATCTTTGTAATCTCCTAATACTTTTTCAATATATAGAGTGGTTGCTTTGACTATAACTGCTATTTGTACTCGGGGATTCATAAATGATTAACCATATTGGTTAGTTAACCATAATCGTCGTTCACCATACTGGTTCCCAACTGTATTTATATTACAATTAAATAAAAAATGTGACCGAAAATAGTATTTTGTGATATATTGTTTTGTTTATTATTTGTTTTTGAAATCTAGTACTGAATTGATAGTTAGTTTAATATTAAATTTATATTTAAATTCCTTAAACCCAAAAAATTTATTTACTTTTTTATGATCAATTTTATATCTTAATACAATCTATGTTCAAAAATTTAACAAATTTTTAATTAAAGACAAAATAAATTCTAAAATATAAATCTAATTTATTAATACTAATTATTGTGTAAAATATTTTAATTTTTAAAACATAGTTTATTTTTACATAAATTTATTTATTAATTATTTGTTTTTGAATATATTTCCAAAATACAGATACATTAAAAAATATAAGAATAAAATCAATTTAAATAAAACAATACTTTACTTAAAAACTGTAACAAAATCTTTTTGAATTTTAAAAATTATGTTCAATATTTTCATTTAATTTAATTGGAAAATATAAGTAAAATTTGAAATTATTTATTTGTCAATTTTTATTAATTCAGTTAGATTAAATGATTTAAATGTTTGGTGTTGTTGTTTGAGCACATAATTAACAAGAATACTTTTGAAACTTACGTTCCAAGATGAACCACAACTTGTAAACAATTAAATTATTGTATTTTTTGTATTTTTTTGCGGAGACTTTCGACAATTAACTAATTGTCTTCTTCAGCGCATTAGGACTCAAAATGAGATCTTAGCTATAGAGGCCGTGCAATGAGTTAAGAGTAGGGATCAATTGAAGGTTCAGTTGTTTAGAGTTACAATTTTAAAGTCCAAGTGTTGACTATTTTGTTCTGTTTTTTATTGTTTATATTTTTCAATAAATTCTCGTTGCGATATAGCTCTCATCCCAAAGAATTTATTGAAAAATATAAACAATCAAAAACAGAACAAAATAGTTAACACTTTGATTTTATGTAGATGATAGTTTTATTTTAATTAATAAAAGATATGTTAATTCCTTTTTAATGATATTAAATTAGTAGCGAATAATTTTAAAACAATTTATTTTACAGTGGAATATGAGAAAGACAATAAACTCCCCTTCTTAGACCTATTATTAGAAAGAGTTGATAACAAGATTAAAACCAATGTCTATAAAAAACCTACACATTCAGATAGGTGTTTAGATTTCAAATCCCACCACAGTTTTTAAAATAAAAAATTAATAATTAAAACCCTAGCACATAGAACAATTACTCACACCTCAAACAAAAAGGAGCTAGTCTCTGAATTCAAAAAATTAAAAGATACCTTGCTACTTAATAATTACCCTAAAATGGTTATTGATTTTGCTATTAATGAAACAATTATTTCATTAGAAAATAAAAACCAAAAGAATCAATTGACATAATATATTATCTTTACTATATTACCTAGGATTTTATATACAGGTTTATTCGATTATTAAGATTATTGTTTACAAAAATAGTGTTTACAATAACACATTTTAGCGAATATTTAACTAATTTTTTCAATGTTTAATAAACTTTATAACCCTATTATTTGATAAAAATATTATTTAATACATCAATAACTAGGATATTTTTAATTAAAGGCATCTTAAGAATGAGTAGTCAAAGGAAACCTGACCCTTATTGGGTCGGTTTCTTTGGGACTGATCTATAAGTGAAATAGAATTTATTACATATAAACAAATCTGAAATCAAACACTTTATTACTAATTGGAAATATATGACTAAAACTCCTAAAAACTTCTTATGTGTGGCCTTAGATGCAAAAATTGGGATTCATTTGATCCCTAACTTTGCTCTGATGAACTAGGTAGTTGCCGAAAGCCTCAGCAAATTTCTACAAGATTGTAGTGAAAATAGTTGTTGAAGTCCTTTAAAAAACGTGAGTTTTTTAAGTTTTATATTTTAATTATTGAAATATATTTGTTTCAAAAGATTATGATTATATCTCTTATGATTTTCTATGTTTAGCATGCTTATCCTATTATTTCTTTATATTTTATATATTTAAATTTTTTTAAAATTCATTTAAACATTTAATTAATTATATTACAATTGAATAAAAAGTGACCAAAAATAATATTTTGTATTATATTGTTTTGTTTATAATTATTTAGTTAATCAAGGCTTAGTTTCTGTTGCTTGAGATGATTATATTTATTTTAAGAATAAAATTAATATAAATCAAACAATACTTTAAAACTGTAAGCAAATCTGTATTAATTTTTAAAATTATGCTAAAAATTTTAATTTCATTAAATTGGATGTCTTAGATTGAATGTCTTATTTTATACAAGCGTTTATTAAATAATTTGTAATTTTAATAGGATATTCAATTATTAATTTTCATATTTATTGATAAATGATTAATAAACTGTATTTTTGTTGAAAATTTTGACAAAATACTATGATTTTTGAAAATTATGAATTTTTGGTGAAAATTATTTGTTTTTAGACTTAATTATGATTAGATACGTTAAATAATATATTAATCTATGCCTTTATAACAAAAAACACCTTAAAAATGACCTACTAGGTGTTTCTATAGAAATTTTTAAATAATCCCCCTATAACCCCTTTCAATTGGTCCGTGGCCATCAGTGATTTAAAAATTATGTTAAAAACTAAGTATTTCTAATTTACCATGTTCATTTATATTCATTTGCATTAAATTCAAACATTAGTAAATAATTATTTTGTTAACATTTATTTGTTTTTCACTACATTTACAGAGTAATATATAGTATATGTATTTGTTTTCCACCCACACACCCACTTATTTATACAATAAATCTTTTACCCCTTAATATACTGTTTTAAAAAACTGAAATATATGTTTAAAATTAGTCAGGGTCATTTCTAATCTATTGGATTTGAATATATAAATTCATAAAAGTTCAAAATTATTTTATAAGTATTTATTGTCAAGCTAATTTTCATAAAACTTCATAAACTTCTTGATAAACTAATGTCGATTCCTCCCCTTATTATACTGTTTTAAAAAACTGTAATTTTTATTATAACTTCTATTACATTATACACATTAAATCCTTGTTAATCTTTGGTTTAAAACTGAATTTGTAAAATTTTACGATTTATCTTGATTATTTTGTTAAAAATAGAGATAATCGAAAAATCCCAAAACACGTTTCGATTTATTTTTCAAGACCTATAGAATAAGATGTAAAACAATATTCTAGCATGTTTAATTTTTGAGTTATGCAAGTTGGCCTATTTTTGGTAATAATGCTAAAATTTCCCAAATTAAAGAGCTAATTTTTTGATGGCATAAAATTCAGGCAAAACCATGTTTTCAGTTAAAAAATAAATTTAATCTTGCTAATGTGAGAGATTTTATAGCTAAAAATCTATTAAATGGGGTTTTGCATTTCACTGTATAATTCAAAAATGGTATTTAGATTTTTTTTCTTGAAAATCCATGAAATTTCATCTTTTTTAAGGTATTTTATCAAAAATAAGACCAAAATTAAACAATTTTTTACAAAAATTGTTTATATTTAACTTAGAAGCTTAAATTTGAATATTATATTTTCGAAATTGAATTAATAAAATTATTGAATTTGTTATAAATTATATAAATTACAAATAATTAATCAAAAATTGTCTTCATTTCAAATTATTTTTTTAATTCATTATAATTATTAACAAAAGATTTTATTTAAAAATGAGAAACTTATAAGTTGTAAACTAATATTTCTGATAATATAAGACTTTGTTACAAAATATTAGACATTTTGATTGTTTCAATTCTATTGAATTTATTTTATAATAATTTGGAAAACATCTATATTTTTTATCTAGAAGCCATTGCCATCATCATACCTTGATTACATTGTTTTGTATTGCTAATTACGATTAGATTGCTAGAATTAAAAACGTTTATATAATACATTTTATTAAATTAGTTAAACAAATTTCATTGATTTATAAAGAATTAGTTCCAAATAATGTTAAATCAAGGTAACCTTTGCTGAAAGCGTTATAAAAATGTGTTAAAAAGATTTAGGGTTTTGACGCCTTCACCAAAAGATACATCTAAAAAATTTTACCATTTTAAAATCTAACTTTAAATATTATTTACAATTTTTAAATGAATCAATTTTTTATAACTAGCCAAATTATTCTGTAATCAGATTATTTATGTTACTTTGAACATTAAAATTTTTCAGTTCATAAATTTTCTTTTAAATCAAGTTAATTTTGATACATATTTTAAAATTTATCTTTTGCAAGATCAAAAATTGGTTGAGTAATATATGGCAGTCAGTCATAGGACAGCCTCAATACTTTAGAGTTGTGGAATATTTTTAAAAGAAATTATTTTCAATAAATTTTATATTATTAAAAATATTTAATAAGTGAATTAATAAATTGATTAATTGTAGAATAAATTGATTAATAAAATAAATTGAATAAATAAATTGAGAAACTTTTCATTTCTTATTAAATAGAGTACAATAAATATATCATATATTTTATATGGTATTATCTATATCTGTAATTGGTGATTCGAAATTTTCAAATGATTTATTTAATATGAATAAAATTAAATTAAATCCTTTTATTAATATCTTCTAATAAATTATAAATTTTCTTATTAAAAATTGAAAAAGGTTTTTTCATATAAACCTTTTTTTAAAACTTTTTTAAAAACTGTAATTTTAATAAAACTTTCAAATAAAATTATACTTCAGAAGATTTATGAATATTTGAGAAAATAAGCAAACCATTTATTTTATAAAACATTAATGTTAACTTTTCCTAAAGATCAGGTGTTGAAAATTGAAGGATTGCCATATTTCAAAATATTTAATTTTAAATAAGAATAAGATGTTCTTCAAAATCGAGAAATTATAGTTTCAATTTATTAGTAAATAAGCAAGATATAAGGTTAAATTAAGAGATATAAATATTACATGATAAATCTTTTTAAAGTCAATTATTTTTGTTGAATTTAATATTTTTACAAATTTTCTCAAAAGTCAATGAAAACTAACTTATTTATGTTTAATCTTGCAAATTATTAGTTTTAAACAAAGTATTGATAAAAGTAAAATAATTACTTGCTATCATCAACTCTAAATTTATATTAAATATATGATTATATGGATATCAATAAAAATCTGTAAATTTTACCAAAAACACTTATCTACCTTTTAGCAGACAGTCTCTATAAACTTGGTTATCTTTTCAATGCTTATCACCAAATGAAAGACCATCTGTGACCCACAAACTTATTGGTTTAATAGTAAATTGTCAAGTTAATAAAATAAAACTAGTATAAGCTTTAAGCTTTAAATGTTGATATATTTGGGATGATTATATGAATAAAAAGTTATACTAAAAGTATGGATCCAAAAAAGTCCTATACAAATTAAATAATAAATTTAAACAATTTGTAATAAAAATTTACAGTTATTCAAAATTTAATAAATTTTTATAAAGAATTATTGATTTTATTTCAAAATTTGTTATATCATTAAATTAACTTTTATATAAATTACTATGGAACAAAATAAATATGTATTTTATTTTTAATCATTTTCAGTCATTTTTATATTTTATCAGAATTTAATTCTATATGAATTGGCCAAGACACAGTCGAAACGTTTATTGGATGCCGTTAACTTTATCTCATATATCCTGTTATATTAAAAAGCATTAAATTATTTTTTAAACCCTAAATATGGTTATTTTTTCACTTATCTATCAAATTTTTTAGGTGTGGTGGGCCGAAGGACCACCACTTTTTTCCATAAGACATTTTTTATTGTGTTGGGGCAAATTTATTATGGTTAGTCGTGTTTAGCCAATTTGAGCCTTTATACGAGTTCTTGATTTCTTAAAATATTAATATTTGTCCTTTTAAAACACTCAATGAAATATATACTAGTTTTAACCGGTAAATGTAGTGCCCTTTGAGTTTGAACGCAAACCTTGTTTATTAATTAGAATTTTTTAAATTTTTTGACTTAAATTTTATTAAAATATTAAATTAAACCTAAAAATGGTAAATATTTTTTTAGGTTAACAAAGAATTAACAAATCTAATAATAAAATAAATATTAAACTAATTATCAATTTAAAAATAGATTTTTTAAAAATTACCAAAATTAGTAAAAAACACGTTTGGTCTTGCTTCCCAATTTACTTAAATGAAAGTTTTTAGTATAATTTTTAATAATTATAAAGATTTTGTTATAGTTTTTAAAAAACTAAAAAAATAATTTTAAAATATTATAGATATCTATTATTAATTATTATAAAAAATTTAAACATTTCCCATTACTTTCATTATTCAATAAAAATCAAAATTTTTTGTTATTAAATGAATCATTAAAAAATATTATATGATATAAAAACTGTAATTTGGTTCAATTTATTGAATCAAATTTATCAGAGTGAGATCGTTCAACAAATGGAATTATATTTCAATGCATTTCATTTATTATTTATTAATATAATTATTTTACATTTTTGAAATTTAAAAACTTTTTGAGACTTAAGTTTTAAAATTTAATTCTTTTATTTGCGATATTATTTATTTGAATATATTTAATGAAATTTTTTATTAAATTTATAATAATATTATATTTATTTCAATAATAAACTGTAATTTAATTTCTGAATGACTTTTAAAATATCAAAAATATATATCTTTTAGTATTATTGGAAAATAAATTACTCTATTTTTATATTAAATATAAAATTATTCTTATATCCAATCACTTTTGTTGTCAACAAATATTTGTTAATAATTCAATCATGGTAAGCTAATTTGAATATTTTCTGATTTGTACATTAATACTCATACAGTAAGTTAAATAAATATTATTATCGAGATAAAAACTCTACGTTTACATCTCATCCTGTTTCCAAACTAATAAATTAACAAGTAACAGATTTTTACATAAAAATATTTATCCTCCTGTTATATCTCTAAATTTTATTTAATAACTTTTCTTAAAACGCATTCAAGCATTTAATTTAATATTATATTACAAATTGAATGAAAAATGTCACCGAAAATATTGTTTTGTGTTATTTTGTTTTGTTTGTTAGATTTTAACCAAGCTAACAAATGTGATCCTAGTTTCTGTGATCGGGTTGGATGTATAATGGCTGACAAGAATGTATGCGAAGAGAAAAACGGTGTTTATTTGGAACCGAATTCCAAACTGTGCCGAAAATGCTGTTCTGTTAATTTCAATGGGAGCAATCAGTGTACCAGAGTAATTAAAAGTTGGAATAATATTAATGATATTATCAGATCTTTTCTACAAAATATTATTCGTTTTGAATGTTATTTAATCCCAACAATTGTATTGAATTTATATTATAATTATCTAGATAATTTATCAATAGTTCCTAAAAAGTCATACTATTTTCATTACCATGATTATTTTGATTTGTTTTTTTACAATTATAATTCTAATATTTTAAGCAGGCTATTTTTAGTTTATCAATGTAATGATCTTGATCAATTTGTAAACTATGTAAAAAGAATATAATATAATTGTTTTATTATTGTTTTAAACTTTAAAATAAAGAACTAACCTTGCTTCTTACGCAATTTGAATGAGAATTGTTAGTTTCAGTTAATTGTTAATTGATTAATTTAATTAGTTTTATTATATTATCTTGATAAATGTTTTTAATTATTATTTTAATCTCTATTTTCATTCGAATAAATACTATTTATTTCCTATAAAAAAAATAATAAAAATTATGTCTCAAAACTTTTTTTAAATCTCAAAAATGTTAAAATTAATACTTATATAAATAAATAATATTCGAAAATAAAATTTTTGACTAAGTTTAAAATGACAAAACTTTGATAAATCTGATTCAAATAAAGAGAACAAATAACAGATTTTAAATGAATCAATTAGCAATAGAAAATATTTGAACATATTTTAATTTTTTTATAATAATTATTGAAATTCCCTTATTTAAAACTGTAACCAACTCCATATGTTTATTAAATATTATGCTAGTAACTTTCATTTAAATTAATTGGCAGATGGGTTAAAATGTCTCCCAAAAAAATAGTTATTATTGTTTAAAATATTTATATTTTTAATAGATAGTTTTTTACGGAGATTATTTTAATAGTTTATGTTTTTATGAAATAATAATCAGCAGGAAGAACATAAATTATTAAAATTTATCTTGATGGTTTCTAGACTTTCTTTATTATTAAAACTAACACTCATTATACGTAAAAATAAAATTAATATTTTGTTGGAATAAAATATATTTCAAATCAAAGAATAAAATTAATTTATTAATTAATCAAAATCTAACAATTTATTTATAAACTGTATTAGAATCTTTATAAATTTAAAAAATTATTCAAAAAATTTTATTTATATAATGGAGTTATAATTTTATCACAATTTATTGGTTTTTATTGTCTTTTGTATTTAATATTACAGAAAAACCAATTATTTAGAAATCGTTTTATTTTTAATTATACTAACATTTATTGTTATACGTTGTTATTTTATGTTTGATTTGTAATTTCATTGTTAACCTAAAAATATTATTATCACTTTTAGGTTTAATTTTAATTTTTAATATAATTTTTTAAATATAATTTTAATATATAGTTATTTTGTTAAAAATATTTAAACTTTTAATACATATTTTATTTCTACAGAATTATTTCTACGTCAAGTGTATTACAAAAAATTCAAAAACGGTAATATGATCTCAATTATTAAAACAAATTTATCAATGTTATGTTATTTTTAGAATGGTAAATGAATTCAAAATTACAAACGATTTAATTAAATATTTTTTAGATAAAATATTTATAAAAACCTCTATTCACAATATTTTCAAACTTTTCATATTAAAGTTTTTAAAATAATTTTTACTTCAATTGAAAGTATTTAATCAAATATTTTATTAAAATTATAGTTTATTATTCATTTATAAATAATTAAAAAAAATGTTGATGAACTTATAAACCAAACTAATTTAATGGAAATTTTTAGCATAATTTTTAAAATTAATAATATATTTGTTACAGTTTTTAAAATATTTTTTGATTTACATTTAATTTATTCTTATAATATTATATTACAAGTCATCTCAAGTGACTTATCCTAAATCTTGACTTCCTAAGTGAGACAGTCCTAATGACTGACTGTCAAACATTTCTCAACTCTGGTTCAAACAAACCTCAGTTGTGAATAAATTCACAACTAAGCCATACTTCACATTAATATGACCTCAACATTGAGTCTAATTTCTACTATAAAAGCATTAGCTTTAAGCATACTTTACTTCAGTCTAAATCATGTATTAAAAGTGTTAACAACAACACAAGGACTTCAGTCCTTTAGGTTAGGACTCAGTGCCTATACCTCCAGTTATAACCATATATTTGTGTTAAATCCATATAAAAGTTATTCTCTAAAAATGTGAATAAAACTTATTATAAATTCATATCAATAAAAGCCATTAATTTCTACAAATGTTGACCATTGATGACCACGACCAGTGATTTGTGGCGAGCACCTATCCACGCACGCTACAAATTTATTAATTATAAACAAAATAATATAAAACAAAATATTATTTTACGTTACATTTTTCATTCAATTGTAATATAATTAATTA
The DNA here is from genome assembly GCA_034700165.1 of Galumnidae sp. Gr-Ori-00277. NCBI lineage: Eukaryota > Metazoa > Arthropoda > Arachnida > Sarcoptiformes > Galumnidae > Galumnidae sp. Gr-Ori-00277. Next base: position 9,891 of record JAQIXI010002511.1, read on the forward strand.
AATGTTTAAATGAGTCTTAAAAAATTTGAATAAATAAAAGATAGAGATATAACAGGATAAGATTGTTGAGTTTGAAAATCTGTTACTTGTTATTTTATTAGTTTTGAAACAGGATATGTTGAATGGGCTAAATTCTGTTCTTGCTAAGTTTTATATAACTTGTTTTATTATCAATAAAAATAATATTGATATTCAAGATAAGCAAAATTTATTATTGGATACTTTGACTAAAAACCAGGGATGGATAAAAGGGGGGGGGGTTTTGCGG
>JAQIXI010002512.1:0-10157 GCA_034700165.1 Galumnidae sp. Gr-Ori-00277
CTCTCTCACTCACTCTCTCTCTCTCATCGTTTTATTGTTAAGTCAGATAAAGAGAAGGCAAAACCGGATTCTCCTTAAAATATTATTTGTTTGTTTGCAATCAATTAGACTTTTGATATAAATGAGTAAAAATAGAATTAGAGTAAAACCGGAACAGAGTTGTGCCCAAAGTGGTCAGACAATCCATTTGATGGGTGAACAGAATCGCTGTCAGACAGATATCTCTTTCACTATAATTTAGTTTAGAGTTTTGTTTCTCTCTTTTCTCACAACAGGAAAACAAAACAACAATTTCTTTGAATGTTATTCCTCTCAGCGTTTGATTCAGGAATAGAAATGGAACAGACTTTCAGCTCTCAAACACTGAACAGTGAAATGAATTCAACAAAATTAAGGAAAAAAAACAAGAATCCGATGATAGGGTCAGACTAACAGTCATTTTGATAATAGCTTTGATTCATTCTTTTGCTTCTTATCTATGATTACTGTCTCAGAGGTGTCCAAAGGGGGAGACTTTACTTCATATTCTTTGGTTAGAATTCTGTAATTCTGTATAAAATTTCATTAATGTTGAGATGAATATCAGCGCCTATTCTAAGAAGTGTTGATTATTTACTGTTTATTAACTGTTTATTACTGAATATGTGTTTATTGCTATGAACTCATTCTGTTCATCATTGAAGTCAATCAGATATACTACCAATGGATAGAAGTTTGTTGTCCTCCTGGCAGTACTGCTAGTATTAGAAGTGGTCTCATTAGACAATTCACTGTATATAGTGATTGATGTGCTCTCAGATTGATTTTTACTAAGAAAAGGTTCAGAACCCTTTTGGGGGTATTCCAAGTGGAACAGAATTCTAACAAAGGATTTAATATTATATATGTTTTACAAAATTTTTGAAACAAAAGAATATGTTTTTTGTCATCTAATTGAATATTTTAATTGAAAGTTATTTAATTAAATGACTCAGAATTTCAATTTTGCTGAGTATTTTTCAGTAAATAATTATAATAACAATAATTGAGTCAAAAATTAATTCATTGAATATCTTTCTATGAATACTAATTATTTCAATAATAATATTCTTTTTTGATTTATTCTTCAAAAGATTCATTTCCTGTTAAGTTTTCATCCACTAAAATTAATCTTTTAAAATGCTCATGGCATTTATCCTCATTGAATATATTAAAAGGAGCTTGCGTGATTTTAACAATTAACTATGAATTATTGCCCAATTTTTCATATGCTTGATGTGATAGGAAAAGTTGCTTGTTAATTTAATTAATATTAGTTATGTCTAGAATATAGTAAAGTTTTACCTAGACATTTAAATATTATGGTATTTTAAATTTACTTTTAAATGGTTTTGGTGTAAAATAATAGAATACTTTTATATTATACTTTATGTATAGAGTCTATAAAATGGATTGAAATCACCTTGCTCATTGTATATTAATATGCATTGAGTGTATATAATTGAAAAAATGCAAAAACTGAGTGATAATCAGGTGATAGAAATTCAATTTCGTTAAAAGCAATTTGAAATCGTTTAGATGTCAGAGATTTACAGTTCATTCAATTCTCTGATTATAATATTAGTCACAGTTTTTAATAAATAAATCGCTTTAATTACAATAATTAGCAAATAATTCCAAGAATTTTGATAATTATGTCATCGTTTCTCCTGATATTCCAAGATTATTCAGTCAATCCAAAGTTATCAAGCTATTAATCTCTCTCTCATTTATATTAATGACTAGTTTTTATTTTCATGAGCACAAATTTACTAGATTTCTACCATGATCATTTATTTAAATCATCTGTTTTTTATAGGCTTTTTTTAGAGAACCTAGATTTCAAATATGGAAATCCTTTCATATAATATTTAATCTTGCAAAGTTTAAAATTATGATATATTAAATTTAAAATAATTTATCAAATCTATTGCAAAATCTTCTACTATGATCAAGGTAATATAAGCCTCTGGCAATAAAAGATTCCCTTTGTCAAAATAAATTATATTATCTAGCTTAAGGTAATATAAAGGAAAATCCCAAGGGACAAACTTTTATCCAGCTTATAGTTCAACAACATTTACAGAAAAACATCAAGGCTTTATTAACTAAAAAAATTCCCTAGTGTAATTTAGTTATCAATGATTGTCCTTCAACTTTCTCTTTATTCATTTCAAATATTGTCCAGGTGATATATTACGTTCTTGGATAATAAATCACATGTTTAAATTTTGTGAAAAGAATATTAAACCCCTAGGTATATTAGGATAAAATTTTAAAACTATAGGAATAAATAGTTTATAGATTATTTTCAAGAACAATTCATCAATTGGCAATTTTATTTTTTTAACAAGATTAAATAGAATTGAATTTAAATAATTTACAGTTTGTGTATAAAATTGTGTAACTTTTAACTCGATAACCTTTTATAGATGAATATTTTGAAAGAAAATCTTTTGGAATAATTGATGAAATTTCTCAATGGTGAAATACTTCCTTTAGAAAATGTATCAAGCAAATATTTAATGGTCTATTTAAAGCAATGCTTGAAATCGTGTTTATATTCGCGGAAACTTTTGTCAGGAATTTAATAATTTCCTCAAAATATAACTTTTAGTGAAACGGAAAACAGTTATGAAAACATTTTTTTCTTTAAGTTTATGACTCATAACTTCTGAGTCATATATTTGTGATTAGAAAAAATGTGTTCAATATATTCATCGATCAGTTGATGAAATTTATGAATTTTTATAGAAGAGAACAGACATCCCTTTTGTTGGCATCAAAGAAGAAAAATGTAAATTCCGTACAACATATTAGTTGTGTTCAGCCATAAAAAGAATAGAGTTCTGTAGTGAAGGTTCCGATCATTTAGTAATTAAGTGGTGCCATCAATCATATTCGGGTACATTTTAATGAAGACCAGAGTTGTTGTATCGCATTCTCATTGACTTTTCATTAGAGACACAATAGTTAGTACTCAATAAATCACTTCTGTGTCCGAAGCACAGCATCTGATTAATAGTCGAACTCTAATCGAGAATTTGAAGTCACGAACTTTTAATTGCATTTCATTGATCTTTTGTCTATGCCATTGATTGTGCCATGCTCATTTTAATTACCCCTTTTCTCTATTGCAATATTATCAAGGTTATTGGCTTAAATGACAAGTCAATCAATTATTCAGTTAATAATGAGATCTTTATCCTTATCCCAATTTTTTAGTAAAACTTAAGCATAAGATTTTAATATATTGATGAACTAGGTTAATGTGAACAAACTATTGATAAATCATCATGCTAATAATAGTTGACATTATTTTTTTTAAAGAACTATTATTTTTAGTTCTATTTTAACCTTTCATTTTATAATGTATTGATAGATATGAAGAGCACACCCTCTGGACATCCCTTCAATGTTTAATCATTTAATTTGAAAAACAATTTTTGAAGTCATAGTTAGAGAAATGACTGAAAATATGTTAATTTAATGAATATTTTTATCGATTTCTTTGATTTTATCGATTATATAATAAAAAGTTAAGCTAAACGTCAAATGAAAACTCATTAACTATTCCGGATAAAAAAGAGAACCTTATCCTAATGAGTAATATATTGCGCTCATACTGTTTTGCACAGAATAATATTTATTGTATTGATTGATATTATTTGGTTCTGGTATTCCTTTTTATAGAGAAATCGGATTTCGTTTATATTTTTTTTATTCCTTTTTTTTATTTGATTTTAATTCTGTTTAAAAATCACATTTATTTATTCCATGTTAAATCGGGTCATTAATCATGGTTATTTTTCTTATTCATCTTTTTCTCGATTGCCTTTAGTTTAATTGAATTTATTTTTTTTTGATTTTCCAAAAGTTTTTTATATTAAATTCAAAAAATTATTGTTAAGAATATTCTTGTATTGAATACTTGTGTCAGTCGTACTCTCCCGACGCACAGTACTATTGAGTGTGTAATGGATGTATCGCATGCTCTGCTCTGAGCGCTTTGAAAAACAGCTCCGAATAGTTAAAGCCAATTGTAATGCCAATAGAGCACAGAATAGAGCACAGGCAGTGAACAGACGATCCGATGCCAATGACTGTGTAGTGGTATAAATACGTACGAGTATTACCTGTCTCTCATTGAAACAGAACCTGTGCTCACATATAGTTTGAGAATATTATTCATTAGTTTGTGTTTCGGATGAAAAATTCATTTGATTTGATTTTCTGTTTTATTTTGATATTTTTCATAAGAAAGGGTTTGGATCTCCTATTGGCCTGTTTTCCAACTTTTGAATAGTTTTATTTGAAAAGTGTTGTCACTATTTGTTAAAAGAATAATATTTGAAACTTTAATGAAGATTTGATGAAAAACCAGGACTTTTGTGAGTATTTATTGAAAAAAAAAGATTTAATAACTTAGCCGGGCTAAATTAAAACCTGGACATTTTGCTTATTTAGAATTTCTATTACTATTTGAAAAATTCATTTTTGGAGTTTGAGTTCGACTTCACTTTAAAGGAAAGGCAACACAAAACAAAACACTTCACTTAAAATATCAATTCATAGAAAATATTAAAATGGAATTTCAATTAACAACTAATCGACACATATTTGGACTGATTTTATACCGATTTTACAAACATTCGGTTACAGTCTTTGGCAGAAATATATTCAAAATATCGATTCATTGTTTTGTCTTAAGTATTTGTATTAATAGTTGTAATGCAAACCAAGATTTTGACAAAAATATCGACTTAACAAAAGTGGTCGACACTCGTATGAGAGCATCCAAGTATCAAAAAGCTCTTTTCAAAAGAGGTATGTCTTTTTCATTCATTAGCTTTTCTTTTCTTTATATTATTTCATTTAATTGCTTTCTATTAATAATTAAATGAAATCAAAATATAATATTTTGATAACAATTTTTTGTTTGATTTGTTTTATATGTAAATCATATCTTATTAAATGTTTATTGGGTTTAATATTATATTAAATTTGATTTAATATTCATTTATTAATATAAGAGAAATCTTAACAAAAAAAAAAAGATGTTTTCCAAAAGTATTTGATTACAGTTTTTGGTATTTCATTAGAGATTTTCTCCTCTCATATGTTTAGCGGAAAAAAATTCATTAAAAATTAATTCAATGAATGAATAAATTATATTATTAGGAAAATTTTTTCCACTTATCATCCCTTGACTCTGAGTTTGGGCACAGGATATATCCCATTGTGTATTAGATTAATGTTTACTCGAAGTAATTTTTTAAATTCTCTCTTACCTGAGTTATGGCCTGTTTTTTTAATGGGTAAATAAAGCAAACTATAATTTAATCATTTAAAAGTGAACTAGTATAAAAGTTCAATTAACGGTACACATTCTTAATGTACTCTTTCAAAGAGCAATACTTTCCCTTTAAAACTCTTTAGGAGAAAATACAGAGAAATGTCTTTTGAGTAGTTATTAATCTTAACATTTGTAGTCGTTTTGCGTTTAATTTATTTTGCTTTCATTTCTCATCCATTTGTGTGAATCTCATCAACAAAACTCTAACAACTTTTCAATAAACTAAAAGGAAAACTCGATTCTCTACTTTCAGTTGTTAGAGAGAAAGAGTGAGTGAGAGAGAGGGAGAGAGAGAAAGAGAGAACAGATATTCGTGAACTAATTTATAATATACTTTAGGAGAGAGTAATTCAGGTCTAAAATTCCTATTCTGGGCAAAACCAGTGAAATAAATAAGAAAATGTTGTAATTTATGTCTTCAGTCAACATTTCATATAATATGGTATTGGACTCAATATTATAGGTCTGGGGTTGTGTTCAAAATAGCTGTTTTCAAAACAATTAAGTAAAAATTATTTCCTCTTTTTATTGAAAATGTTTGGCCGTATTTTACAAAGTTTATGGACAGGAATATGGATTATCCGACACGTTTTAGTAGTTTTTGTTTGTGTCAATCATTTATTTGAAAGTTTTTCCCAAAAGGAATATATATTCACTTTTCTGCTAAAACTTCGGAAAAGCTTTTTTTGTTTACATTTTTTTTAAGTGTCTGAAAGCATATAATCTTGGAATAAATGCATTTCTTTAGAATTGACAAGAAATTGATGTAAGCATTGGTAAGTTTTCTACATTAGATCAAAGAATAATGCACAAGGTAATATTTGTACAAAGCAATCTATTTTATATTAAGCCTTTTTCTAGATTTTACTAGATTATTTTTTAATAGAATTAAATAGAATTTTTCTAGGATTTAATAGAAATTTCATTTTTATTAAGGTAACATTTAAAATTTAATTGTTACCACGATCATTTTATAAATTATTTCATTATATTTTTATTAATTGCAAAAATATTGATTTTAAAATTACTCTGTTTATTAGAGATGAATTATTTTTGCCACTACATGACCTTGATTACTATCAGCTAGTACAGTATTGATTAAAATAAAATGAATAATTTTAATAAAAAAAACTGTTCTGAATGAGTGAATTTGATTCTTGAATAGTTTAGATAAGTTTTTAATATGAAATGTGAATTTCCAATGAATTATGCATTCATTGAATAAAAAGTATTAATACTTTCTTTGGGAAAATGTTTTACATATTGTTGTGAAATATTTTGAATAATTCAAAATAGGAATAAATTGTTCTGACTCAGAATGACCCTGCTTACATAAAATTGATTGGAGGAAAGACCGTTCAAAAGAGTTATACAATTTTTTTAGACAAAACCCTTAAATTTGAAAGAAAAACATTTTTTTTCAAAACTATTTCATATAAATTGTATAAAATATTTTATTCGAGTTTTCAATAAATAATAACAATAATAACCCATTTTGTTATACGTTATCTAATGGACAGTAATTCTGAGCCCATTCTGAGCCCATTTCCGTTGAAACGTAAAAACAGGAATTTTCAACAAAAATTCTCTAAAATTATTGTAATTCTGATGTCTTTCGGTTATTATCTTTGCTTTTACTTAAGGCTATTTCAAAGAAAAGTTTGAGAGTTGTAACTGATTTTGATCTTTTTATAGAATTCTAATAGATAATATCTTGGCTTTTATGAAAGAATAACCTCGAGTATTAAGTTGCTAATGTTTTCAAAATTCAAAGGAACGCTTTCTTTAAAAGTTATTTTTAATTTCATTTTAAGAAAAATGGTTTTCAAAAGAAAAAAATCTATAATTTCTGAGAAATTACTTCCACTCAAAAGACAAGATAACTATCGAAACGTTAAATATATTCGTTTGAAAAATTGAATTTGTCGTCACTTTTAGCGAGAAAACCATCTCTTAATTCAATAGAATTTCATATAATTGTCAACTCAAGTGAACTCAACTGACATTTGTTCAGATTATCTCTTAAGACAAATGTGGCCTAACTTTGATTGATTATTAATCGATTAGATTTTTGCTAGATTAGTAATTTGCTAGAGATTGGCTCAAATCAAATCAAAACCCTTTCATTTAATTGAATTATAAATTAATAACTTTAAGAGAATTACTTTAAGCGAAGACTTTAAGCGAATATTAGAATATGTTTTGATAATAAGTTTTCAGAATAAAAGTAGACTTTAATTAACTTAAAATGTTTTAAGAAATTCCAAACAAATTTATTATTTATAAATATTGCGAACAAATCAAACAATTATTTCAAGGTTTGTCTGCTCTGAAGGGAAAGGTTTCTGATGTCTTCTTTCAGCTAATACTGAATATATAGAAAATATTCATAAATATGTGTTAAAAATACACTAAATATCAGGAATTCCTGGAAATTAAAGAGTTTTCTCTTAAAATTATTAAAGTTTTGTTTAGAAATCTTTTTAAATAAAACAACTTTTAAAGGAATGTTTGCCAAAGAAATCATTAGAAAATTTAAGGAAAAATTACTGAAAACTGAGCCGAAGTTAAGATTAGACTCATTTGAATATTTGCCTCAAATTGTTTTCAATTGTTTTCTTTAATAATGGAAAAGAAATGAGAAAATGTAAATCAAGTCATAACTGTCTCACTCTTAATGCAAGAGCTCTGAATTATTTTTATTTTTGTACGTAAAATATGATAATCACTTGAAAAAGGGTTGTACTTAACAAAGGGGTGGTTAAAAAAAGAAAGAAATTCAAAGTTATAAGAAATATTTCTAAGAAAATTTCTCCATGGGAATTCCTATTTCATTATAGAGCGGAGTGGGTTTGGTATAACAATGAATAACGCTATACATTAGTTATGCTGCGAAGGGATCATAATTTAGGTGAAAAATTTCAAAAGTGATGAATGAATTTATAAACATGCAATAATTTTTCTCAAAAATTATTTTGAATATTATAATTTAATCAGGACACATTTAACAAAAATTGTTTACACCTTTTTTATGTCAATGATTTGTCCATTTGTCAGATATTCAATATAATAGATTGATAATAATGAATTTGACCATGATACTTAAAAAGAAGGAAAATATAACTAGTATTTAAATATCAATAATTAAGATTTTAATGGACAAATATTCTAGAGAAATTTTTTCAAATGGAGAATCTTTTGAAATCTTCCAGGAACTTTCTCGGGAAACTTCCTAGAATTACTTTTGTTAAGCTTAACAAGGCTTATAGAATCAGCATCGAATTGCTGGATAAGAAACAGGAAAACTTTCAAAACAAACTCCTTTCAATATTTATGGTTTTTAGTTTGATTTCTTAGTTCCATTACCGTTATGTAGACTTTTGACCAAGCTAATTTGAATTTTAACTAGCTATTTTTCTATTATTTTAATTTTTTAATTAATTTAAATTTTTCTATTATTCAAAACATATTCTATTGTTAAGTTAGACCTTATTTAAGTTAAACTATAGAATTGACATTTGTGTGAATCAGAGTTAATGATGATATAAGTTGCAAGATATTCAGCAGAATGACAAGATGAGTCAGCAAATTATATAGAACTCATCTAGTATAACTTTGTTTTTTATTTCACCCATCAGTTAATGTTATTTGATTTCAGACATTTTGCGCAAAATTTTCATTTATTTAAAGAGTTTTTATTATTTTGTTTTTATGTTTTTCCGTTAATATAATATTATACTTATAAGTTATGAGCAAGGTTAAAACTTATCTATCATGTTTATAAAACAAAATTATCTAGATAAAACAAGATAAGATGATTATATTCCTATTGTCTACTATTCATATTAAAATTTGCCAAGAAAAAAATATATCTATTGACTATATAACCAAGCACATATTTATTAGAAAAGCTAACAAAGCACCTTGCTCACACCTGATTTTTAAAATGCAATAAAACACATTTAAAATAATGACTGAAAAAGAGTGTATTCCGTGCTCTCAGGAAAAAAAAGCTATGATTGAGAAGAGAATTACATATTTGGTGTATTGTATTCGTAGTTCAGTGGTTTACTACTATTATGCCGTTCCCCTACCGTTTCGTTTGATTGATTACATGAATGTTTTCCAATTTTTTAGTATGTTTTCTGAGATAACTATTATAACTATTTATCTGTCCTTCTCTTGAATTCGGTCATAAAGAGAAGAGTATTTCAATATTCTGTGCTTTCTTTGGTCTCATCCATATATTTCATTATTAACTATAAAAATAGTAATAAATTTTTTTTGTTCAAAAAAACAACGTTTGATGTAATGATAGGCAAAACTGCAAAACTGTTCTCTAACTGAACCCCTGCTATGGGAACAGTATTTCACTTATTTATGGTAAAATGTTATGCGATTTGAATAAATGTTATTTCTTATATAATTATCTTGGTAATTGTCTTGGTAATAGTGAATGCCATTACGATTCTTAAGTTATTAATATTGCTTTTGAAAAGATTAGGTTTCATTCTTTTATCTAGTACCTCTTGCCAGTAATGATAAGGTTTAAATAAAATATGAATATTTTCAGAATAAGGATCACGTTTTAAAAACTTATCTTGTGGATAATATGAATATTTTATGCTAGAATAAATTTTGAAATATGACTTTCGCTCAAAATCATGAATACAATTGAAATATGAAACAAAAGTTTGCAAAATATATTTTTTTATTCAAACTTGGTGCTTTTGAAATTCAACGTGATAAGCAACGTGACCTCTTGTTGCTAGATTATTATTAT
>JAQIXI010002513.1:0-10155 GCA_034700165.1 Galumnidae sp. Gr-Ori-00277
AATGGTGTATTAAATTACCCAATTCTGTTAGATTGAAATAACCTTGCAAAGGACGTTCCGGTCTTCCAGCCTTCCCCCCTTGGGTGGATTTAACTGTAAACATAATTTGACTTGGTTAAAATCTATTCACAAATAAGCACTATTGAGATAATTTGAATCATGTTTAAAATTAATAAACTAAACTAGTTATATTTTGGAACTCTACCCTGTACTATACTAGATTCATTATCGATTTTTACATTTCGAATATGACTCATATATGAACTACCATAGTTATAATTTGGAATCGAAAAAAAGACTTTTTAAGGACCTTTTATTTTGAACTCATAAATAATATTATCTAGTTTATTGAAAATTAAACCCATCAATAATTATTTGAATATTAAACAGGGATGGCAAAAGACCTCGATCTCCAGGGGGTTATACCCCCCTGGAAGCCAAAAAGACCTAAAAGACCTAGTGCCTGTCCATAGACATAATGTTAAGTTTTCAAAATCCTAGGGGGTATTTTGCCAAATTCTCGGCTCCAGGGGGGGTATTTTGAAATATCCCCCCTATTTGCCATCCCTGATATTAAATGTTTCATGGTCAAACTCTGTTATAAATAAAAGTATTGACTGATGGATATCATTAACGTTTAGAAAAATGAAGCCAATAAGTCATAAAAATATAATTTTTACATTATTTTTGAGTAGTTTTTTCTTACTAATATGTTCAAGCGCATATTTTTAAAAATTTTATATTAAGTTATAATCAAAGTGTATATTTATAATGAGGACTATAATGAAAGATTTTTAAAATGTGCTTGGTAATAAAATATATAATGATTTCTTAAGCATTTTATTAATAATAATTGATATATGAGAAATAACCCTGATTAATTTTACAAAATATATTTATGAATGACTTAAAAATTTGTTTCAATTTATAAAGATATTAAATTTTAACTTAAAATTACTTTTCCAAAATTAAATTTTACTAATAAATTGCTTAAAGAGTCATCTGATACACAAACAAATTTATTACCATACACATTTTAAAAATATTTCAATATAATCTTCATTTTAAAAGTTCCCACTGTTGTTATAATGGATTTGTTTCACTTCCCATAGAAAATTGTTTTGAGAACTATTTCTAGAAATATTCCCATTATTTTTGAAATTCTTTCTTTTATAACAAACCTAAATAAATGGCTATTAACCGGGATGGCGAAAGGGGGGTATTCCGGAATACCCCCTAGGAAAGCAAAATCGGCAAATACCCCCCTAGAGTTTTGAACCCTTAACATTAGCGTCTATGGACAAGCACTAGGTCTGTTGAGCTTTTTTGCTCTAGGGATGGGTATTTTGACCATTTCACCCCCTAGGATCGAGATCTTTCGCCATCCCTGCTATAAACTAATTAATTAGAAAATTTAAAACTAAATTTAGCACAGATTGTTCTTTGGTAAATTTATTGATTAATATGAATGTAAGAAGTACATTATATGAGTATTATTTCAAGAAAAAATCTTGTCCAAAATATTTCCCATTTCGGACAGTACTCCAGGTCCCAAACATGATATCTTAAAAGTAATTTGGAATAGATATTTGCAATGAGTTGAGTCAAACCTTAGCTCTAAAGTTATTCTATAGACACTATGTTTTAGGAGATTTCAATTCCTTAATAGATTTTAAATAGGACATCTTTACATGGTTGTCCTAGGGGTTCTCAATAACTTATAATTAGTGTTAAAAACCTTTCAATGCATGAATTTTTTAAATGAGACACCTCTTCGTCCAATAAAAGCAGTTACTATATATATGTGTGAATATCTTGCAAATATGGAAACAATCAACGTATTTGGTAATTGATTAACACATGTTTAAGGAGCCATTCCTTCCCATTTAAGTAATTATAGAAAATTGTTTTCCCTTAGAAGTATAAGCTATATATTAAAATGTCCCAGGATCATTAAATGATACTTTGCTTTATATCATTCCATTTCTTATTATATTTTGCTTTCATAAAATTCTCTTAAATAAACTCATAGACCACTATTAGAGGTTCAGATATATACTTCAATTATGGTTGTATTCGGGCGCATATCTGAGTAATCCTTAACAATGCCCTAGTCTCATTAATTAGCTATCGGGGGTCGAATTCACTATGTTTAGTTATGCTTATCAAAGAAAAGCCTTTATATGAATCCTTGAATGTTTAAATATTACTATTTATACAGTCAATGTACCAGTATAATACTTACCAAGTATAATACTTTAAACCAGTATTATACCTAGATTTTCAAACCCAAACCACTTCCTTAGTGTGAAATGTTAACCACTATTATACTTATACCGGTATAATACCTAAAATGTTCTGCAATTACTGAAGTATTATACTGGTCTATAAACTGTACTAGTTTTAAACCGTAAGTGTAATGTCACTTGAGTTTGAACGCAACCTTGTTTCATTAAGTACAAACATAGATTTAATTATCTTAAATATTAATTAATCGATTTATACTTGTAAAATTAACAATTTTAGATGTATTACCAATAAATACCCTCCTAATACTCTTACTGATCCCTTACTAAAGTACCGTTTTGAGATAAATACTTTCCCCATCACTGGAATAAACCTAGAATGTTAGGTGAAAGTTGCAAGCTCAATATCTATAACATTTTAAGTTATCGCTCAGATATGAGCTATTTATGACTGAGTATTGGATTATTGCTAATATTTGATCGATAGTATAGATATAATTAGCAGTGAGTCATAGGAGTGATTCACATTAATACTTACATAAATCATCTTCGATACAATTACTCAGGGTAGAGATCAGCAAAATAAGAAATGCCCAAGTTAACATCTTTATAACTGAAAATTTTCACAATGAATAGTCTCTTTATAATTAAACTTTTAATTAAAAATTTAGGAAATGGTTTTAAATTACATTTTAATTATAATTTGGTTTTAAAAAAAACATATGGCCTAATGCAAAACCCTCATTAATGAATTTTTAACAGGAATATTTATTCGGAATAACCCTCCAAGAGAGGAAAAATGGGCAAAATACTACCCCCTGGGGACATAAACTTTAGTGTCCATAGACAAGCACTAGGACTGTCAATGATTTTTTGTCCACATTTACAGAGTAATATTTAGTATATGTATTTGTTTTACACGCACACACCCACCCACCTGGGTTGAATTATGTAATAGAGAACATTCTAGAACAAGAGAACAAAGTCAAAGTCAAAATAAACCTAATTAACTATTTACATTAAAAACGGATGCCTACAAACAGATCATTTTCACTCTCTTTGTTAGTAACGGAGTGGACAGGAATATTTGTTTCTCTACAGACTTATTCTTTTTTATTTGGATATTTTAATGTATAATTTCCACCCTTTTTGTTAGTAAAGGAATGGAAAGGGAGGCCTTTTAATAGTAACGATAAAATAAGTCATTAAAAGCATAGGAAATAAGTATTTAATTGAAATTCGAAATTTGATTCCTTTTTTTAGAAAAAATCAAATTTTTCTGTTTAATATATTTTCACTAATCAGTATCGCCAATATTACTGCATGAAATGTTTATATTAGCAACTTTACACCTGAGAATTCAACCATTTTTTACCTACCTTATTACATCGCCTCAACAAGAATGCCGGTATAAGTAAATTTGACCATTTTGTCAAAATGGTGTTCTTGGTCTATGGCGTCATGCAAGTATAAATCGAGGAAAATATTTTGCAACACGTGGCAACACTAACTAGAACTAAATTAATTTACATTCATTTTAAAAATAACTCAAACTTTAATTAAAAATATTTAAAACATACAATTATGGCATTTAACAAATAATGTATCTTATCTTCGAAAATAACATTAATTTAAGGTTAAAAGAGTTAAAACTGAAAAATACTTCTATAAAATTTAGTTCAATTATTTTTTAAATATTTCCTAATTTATACCGTCATGTCAACTGAGGCGAAGTGAAACGGTAATTAAGAATAAGGTTTTCAAATAACCAAAATTTTAATTACAGTATTTCCAAAAGGTTTATAATAAAAGAAGTGGTTTGATTATCTTTTATCCAGGGATGGCAAATGATTTCGATCCCAGGGGGTGCTAGGGGGTATTTTAGTCTCGGCTAAGGGGAGGATATTAGGTGGTATTTTGAAAATCGACAAAAAAACGCTAAAAATCGCATATTAGGTGTTTTTGCTTTTAAATGCATATATTATCATCATATTTAACTTATTTAATAATTTCTAAAGCAAAAAACTAAGAATTTTTGACAAAAACAATTTTTTCAAATTTTGGAAATTTCTGTTTGAAAAAGGTCACTCTAAAAACCCGTTTTTTGACGTTTTAACGCATTTTTGTTGTGTTTATTGTTACTTAGTAATTACAGCCATCTTATGGATTTTTTGCTCATTTTTTCCCCAATTTTTCGCTCCAGGTGGGGGGGGGGTAAACGGGTAATACCCCCTATTTGCCATCTCTGCTTTTATCTCTATATTAATTGAAGGGAAGCCCAATCATTATAGGTTATATTAATACCAGGGATGGGGAAAGGGGAATATTCCGGAATATCCCTGAGACCTAAACATTGGCAAAATATCCCCCTAAGAAAAATCGGAAAAAGGACCTCCCTCAAAATATGGAGCCGGCGCAAAGCGCAGGTTCCGGTTTTTCAAAATGCTCGAGAAAAGATTGTAAAATAATACGCTAAAAGTGGTATTCAGATGTTTTTATCTTACAAAATTAATAGAATTTCATCATTTTTAAGATATTTTATCAAAAATAACACCAAAAATGGTAAAAAACTTGTAATTTTTGACGAAAAAGTTCTTTCTTTAACTTACGCTTTAATTTGATTATTATAAGATATTAATAAAACGATTTATATGTGAAAAACTAGCAATTGTTTGATGTGTTACCAAAAATTTTCCCCTAATAGCCTCTAAAACCCCCCTGAATTTTGACCAAAATTCCCTTCTCGGACCCCCGAGACTCGTTTTTTTCACCAACCCTGATTAATTTTGAACTGGATGCATTTTAAAAAGTGTTGACTAATTATTTAATTAAATTTATTGCCAATAGTTTTCATTAAAAATATTTAATGTCTAAAAACTTATTTTAATTATAATTTTTTATGATTAATATTAGAGGAAATGAGTGAAAACGATAAACAAATCGAAAGGGAATTATTGGGAATAAAAGTCCGGCGATTTGATGTCAATCATATTAAAAGATATTCTTTGGCCAACGATTTGGATAAAATATGTAAAGAAAAGTTTGCAGAACTGGGAATAAGCTCTTTATTCGAACCGGATTATGTCGAGTTAGTATATTTAGTCTTTCCTCACGTAACTGACCCTCAATTGATGTTATATTTGATTATTCATCTCTTATTCGCCTTCAATATCGATGACATTCTCGACACTGAAAAACACCCGAATTGTAAATATTCTTAAGATTTTAATTTTAGTTTCACTTCTTTTCTTAGCAAAAGATATTTGGTGTAAATATCTCAGCGAGAGGACATGTCCTGGTCAAAATGAATTGGAAAAGCTTTTTTTGTTAATGATTGAGCAAGGCAGAAAATGTCTTACTGTAGAACAATTGGATTTTGTTCAAGATGAACTCATCCAATTTATAAATTGTGCCCCATTTGTTCATAAGGTTCTAATGGGCTATAAAATCAGTGACGAAGAATACATGAGAGTCAGACTTAAAGACGTTAGTATTCATCCCTTACTATACGCGTATGCCTTTGGTTTCGGTGTAACAAAAGAACAAATAGAAAACAAAGTTTGTGGAGAAATGTTGTCAGAAGTGGTTAAAGATATGATTATCGCAAATGAATTGTATTCTTTGAGGAAAGAAGTGTTTAAAGGATTAATGAAATGGAATTATGTTTACATAAAAATGCAAAACCATAGCGTCTCCGCTCAAACAGCAACAGAAATGTTGATCGAAGAGATGGTAATCGCTAAAAGTAAAGCTCTGGTTCTATCATCACAACTAAAATCTGGTGGGGATATAAACATGGCTAAATTCGCGGACACCATGGAGAATGCAATCGATGGCAACAGATTTTGGTCGTGGACTTGCAAACGATATAACGGAATCCATTTATACTAATATTTGTGATACCTGTCCTGTGAAGGTTTTCAGATATGGCTAAAGAGGATATTAAAAATACCCCCTGTTGTTTGAAGAGCTCAACATCGTCTTTATACAAGCACTAGGATCGAGATTTACCTAAAATACCCTCCCTTGATAACCCCTGAAATCGATTAGTTTAGCCATGTTTGTTTTTATTAATTTTAGATTTATTAGGATTTTAAATTTTATTTAACCAAATATAAATTTTTCAAATTTAATAAAAATTCAAAATTATATTTAACTTATATTTTTGGGTACAAATAAACTAGAATCTAATATTTATGTAGCTTAATATAGAAATTGTCCCGTTGCTAGTTAAAAAAGCTTCCCTGTTCCCTACATTACTAACAAAAAGAAAGGTCTCTAGAGAGACACAAACCGGGTGTGTGAAAACAATACATATACTACACATTACTAAGCTAATGTAAGGGAAAAATTAAATATTTACCTTGATTATTATTGTTATAATTAATGATTTTCTGGGATGAAATTAGATTTTTTTTAAATGGTGTACTATTATATGTATTTATGGTACGGGTGTACTATTATCCGAATAATAGTACATCATTTTATGAGAATTGTCAAAAACCCCTGAACTTAGATAATAGTACATGTTCCACTATGCAAGGTAAAAAGTTAATATAAAATTATCAATAAGTTGCCAAGGCAATATATATAATTATATAAATAAAAGTTACATTAAACAAACATTTTGTTATTTAAATTTATTGATTGATAATACAGTTTTTAAAGTTTGATACAACAAAAATAATATTTCAAGTAATTATAAAAATTTAATAATTTTTATCAAGATATTTTTTTAAAATATCGTAAAAGAAATTGTAATTTCTTCTATCGAACTCTTTTATAAATATCTGTAATCGATTTTTCTCTATTCTAATCTCGTTTAACCAAGATTGAATTTCTTTTAGAAGATCTAAACTTGATATCCTTTTGTGGCGGACAATATTCACTAATTTTGTGCTAATAATATCGCTACACTTTTCTATAAAATTTTCAATATTATCTTGGTCAACTAAAATGGTTCGAAATGATCTCTTCAACTCAAAAAGCTCTGAACCAATTATTCCAAGACTCCAAATGTCAACTTTAATATCATAACGAGAACCTTCTTCTATCTCTGGGGCTATATATCTAGGAGTGGCGCCGACAGTCGTGTGATAATCAGAGTGTAACCCTGTAAACTTGGACAGTCCAAAGTCAGCCAATTTACAGATCAAACGATTATTTCCGCTTCCAATCAGAATATTCTCTGGTTTTAAGTCTCTGTGAATGAGAGGATTGGGTTTCATTGAATGTAAATAATTCAATGCTTTTGTTATTTGACGGAAGATTTCACACGAAATGTAATATTCTGTTGAAGTCATTAAAGTATTTTCATTCCTTTGGAATGCTTTGGGTTTAATATTGAGAATATGCCTTAAATTTGTGTTACAGAACTCCATTTGAATGAATAGACAATTATTTTCAATCCATGAATATTTGTATTGAACCACATAATGACAATTTAATTTGGCCATGGTTAGGATCTCGTTAATTTTTGAATTTATATTTTCTATGTTTTTAAAAATAATCTAGTTAACATTAAATCAAAAATTTCAATTCATTTACCAGTGATACATATTTTTTTAATAGCATATTCTTGTTCATCTAATGAGTCCTTATACTTATCAACTGACCCAAAGCCACCCGAACCAATTGTTGATAAATAGAATAAACGGTTATTATTTATAGTATTTAAAGTATCTAGAAGATAAAAATTAATGTATTTTTGTTTTCAGTTGAAATATTACCTTTCGAAATTAATTTTCTTTCATTTTCATTATGAAAATCTTTTTTCATATATTTAAGCTCACATTCTGTCCCGTTATTATCTATTTTAATTGTTTTGTTTGTCATTTCACATTTTATGAAGAAACATTCATCGTATGATTTATAATCTGTTTTTATAATTTCATTTCCGGACAGTTCATAAATTGAATCTTGGTATAAGCCAACCGCTATAAAATGTGGTTCTTTTTGATAACATGTTAGGGATTGAATCGATTCAAACTTTATTTTATTGTCCATTAATTTTGGCTTACATTCAATTTGATTTGAATGCATCTCTTTGTCATAGAAATATATTTCCCTCACTTTTGTTAGAAAATATGTATTTAAAGGTGAAGGACAAATTAATTGCACATTATTGATGTCAACTAATCTTGGAACAAATCTTTCATTTTCATTTCCAAGATTATGTCCCCAATGATTAAAATCCCAACTATAAACACAACCTCTCGTTGTCAAAGCGAATGAGGAATAGCCAGCACAAAAGACTTCTTTAATTGTGTGCTTAATTGGAAAGTTTATCTTGGTTGGTTGAGGAATATTGTATGTTGAACCAACACTTCCATAATCATTACCCCAACCATAAACACTATTGTCTGAAATAAGCGCTAATGCATGAGCACTTCCGCAACTCACTTGTTTAACATCAGAAAGGGATATTTTGTTTGGTTTATGATACTTTTGTTTTATTCGTTCATAAACATGCATGCCCCAACTATATAACTGACCTTGATCATCGAGTGCCAAAACAAATGTTCCTCCAGTTATAAATTGTTTTAAATTTTTATTTTCTAATTCAGTTATCTCTTGCGGTTCGCTTACAGTTTCGTTATGACCCAACCCACAGCTCCCGAAATAATTAGAACCAAAAGCAAACACTTTGTCATCACTAGTGATATATAGAACATTATATCCATTTTGGTCATCAAAAACATGAAATGCTTTGATATTTCTTTTTGAATCACTACTAAATCTATCAAATATTTCAAACTTATCTAAAATATTACTCATAATTATAAAAGAATTATATTTTTAAAAATATTTTATGATATAAAATATGTTTTAAATTTTTATTGTTCTCTTAAGACAACCATTTTATTATGAGATATTATATTAGTTTCTATAACAAAACTTTGCTTATCATATTTTAATAATAACCCTTACGATTTTATCTAGGCAATTATCATTATCAATATAAATGTAGCTGAAATTGACATTTGATTTCAATTTAATGTCACTAAAATTTTATTCAATTTTAATTTATCAATTTAATTTAAGATGATATTTAGATATTAATTAGCTATCCTGATAAATTTTTAATTAAAAATTCATCCAATTAAAAATAAATTAAATTACCTTGAAAAGACTAAGAACTCTTTGGACTAAAGTTAAGGTTTTTATAGTAGAAATTAGAATAAATGTTGAGATCATAATAATGTGAAGTATGACTCAGTTGTGAATATATTTACAACTGAGGTATGTCTGAAAAATATGTTGACTATCAGTCATAGAAATGACCGAATTATTAATATAATAAGCCTTTAATAATATATTTTGTGATATAAAAAAATGTATTAAACAAGGTTTGAGGGCAAATCTATAATCACTACATTTACGATCATTTTCAATGATTCTCAGATTGGTTTTAAAATATTCTAAATATATTTCTTAAATTATGAGTGGATAAATATATGGGTTTATTAATATATAGGGATTATGAAACGGATTAATTAGTGTACGCGTGGATCACTACAAACATAGATTGGTGTTCGTGTGGATTAGTGAACGCGTGGATTAATGTACGCGCACATTAGTGTACACGCGGAACCCAACTACCAGGGTTGAATTATGTAATAGAGAACATTCTAGAATAATAGGCATCCCTTTATTGATTGGCCTTGTTTATTTGACAGAAGTCGAGAAAAAACACTTCAATGCTATTCAAAGTACTGTCTCTACGGTTCAGAATCAAAGTCCGGAATAATTTTTTCGACATATTTTTGTTTAAATTCTTCGCTAAAAGTTTTGATTGAATTTAGATTTTTTTTTCTAAATTAAAGTGAATTAAAACCAGGGATGGCAAATAGGGGGGTATTCCAAAATACCCCCCCTGGAGCCGAAAAATCGGCAAAATACCCCCCTG
>JAQIXI010002514.1:0-10150 GCA_034700165.1 Galumnidae sp. Gr-Ori-00277
AGCTCAATAATTCTGTAGAAACAAATGTTAAACTTTCATTTCTCATTTTGAAAGTTAACTTTTCTATTAATTCAGGTTAAAGACTGAAATTTTCTAAAACTATTGAACTATTCAGTGACTTAGAATAGAGACCATATAAGGTTTGTCTTGTTTGAGGTACAAATATTTTGCACCCCTGGGCTATACTGACAACATGAGCCCAATCTTCAACTATCTTTTCTTCATCAGTAGTTTTTTCACATTGTAAAAAATAGTTTTTTACTACGTCCCCGTGAAAAGATATTGATAGTCATTTAACTTAATAACTCTATATTCTTCTAAGTATCGTCCTTCTGTTTGACAATAGGTAGTTATATCGATTGTATTCCAATCATAAATTGATCTAGTACAAACTGAGGGACTCCTCATTAGGTCAGATGAATAACTAAAACAAAGCTTTTCATCAAAGGTTTGATGACAAGAAAAGTCATCTAAATTTGCTTCTTCATCGATTTTGTTTGAGTCCGGATTCAGTAACCATACCTGTTGTGGTAACTTTATAGATATAAGAGGAGTATTTGTATCGTTGCTCATGAAACAATTATTGTTTAGACATGGAAAAGCAGAGGCTTTAGGCGTTATGATTGAATACTTGTTTTGCTCTCCTGTTCTTATCAAGGGCACCTTTATTTTTAAATATAAATAATTCTTTTCTTGTCCTTCAATTTCTTCCGTTTTGATTATATATTTTACCATTGGCAAAACATAAAACATTGACCAATTTTCATCTTCAATGGCTATTTTATATTGACCTTTTAATTCGATTTCAATATTGGAAAGCATTTTATTAAGGGTAAGAGTGTCAATGAGTTCTCTTGGTATTAAACCTTTTTTAAGGCTTATAAAAACTAAGTCCCAATAACGAAAGTCTTCTAGATATAAAATAAGCAAATTCTGTAATTTATCAACTTCTCTGAATATCAAATTTTGAATATCTTGGGAAACAAGAATGGCTTCTATTTCTCGTTTTATTAATCCGATTTGTTGGTCATAATAATTTTGAATATTTTTAAAAGCTTGTTGTGTTGTATTAGTCAGATATTGAATTTTCTCTTCAATTTCATCAAATCTTGCGTTATTTATATGGTTCATACTTATCATATAATCTTTTAATAAATCTATCTTTTTGCTATTACGGTTCATTTTTTCATTAATCTCTTTTATTTGGCTTTCGTGGTCATCATTATTTTTTCCAATAAAAAATCCTCCTATAGCCGCTAGACCTATGGCTGAAGCTACTACTACACCTGTAACAATTTCTCTTTTATCTCTTATATTTTTATTTAGTTGATTATATCTGTTTTCTAAAATTTGTTCCATTTGTGTTATAACTTGATTATAGGTATTATTCACTCTTTCTTTACATTGGTTAGCAAACTTATTAGGATACTCTGCTCTTTTTTTAATATCTTCCCTAGAATGTGATGAGTCATAATAGACATTATATAGTTTAAGTAGGCCTTCGGCTTCATTACATATGTTATATAAATTATTAGCAAATTTCTGGAATAGATCAGTCGATAATTTTGGAGCTTCAATTCTAATGTATTGTTGCCAATAATCTCCAAATTTATAAGCACTACCTGTTCTTGTAAATGATAGGCCAAAGGCTCCAGTTTCACGAATGTATGTTTGATTATTGAACTTGTCTTCAATTTGTCTATAAGCTTTGGTTCGTTTAAAGACAACACCGTAATTGGATTTACTTTCAATAATATTTGTTTCTCTTTTTTGATTAGAAATAACATTATCACTTGAATCAGTTTGTGTTAATTCTTGAGCTCTGATTAAACTATTATCCTTAATTGTTATATTTTCAATATTAATTTCGGACTGGTTGTCTATATTTTGAATCATATCGTCGTCTTTATACATCCTTCTATCCTCATATTCCATAGAATCAATTCTGAATATCATCTTTATATCTTGGCAATTTTTATCCTTGATTGAATATTCTTTATTCAAACTTTTATAATCTGTATTGAAACTACATTTGAATATAGGAGCTTTATTAACGTCATCAATTTTGAACATGGTAACTTCAATATTCTTTATCTTTGGGTATAAAATATATAGAGAAATACCAAGTGTTATATCTTCAGGTAAATTGATTACTTCGTATGGTAAAATGCTTTCATTAAAAGAATCTGCATATAAGTCGAAATTGTTTGGATAGTTTCTTAGATAAACGTAGTAACTTGGTAAAAATATATGATTGTATCCACAAATGAACTGATATAGAAATGTAAGGCCTCCATTATAAGTGCAATTTCGTAAATCAATCTTGATGCCATTCAATTTTATTTTATTAATTGTAAGAAATATATTTTCTTTACCGATGTTTTCGGTTTGATTTTCAAATATTTTATAATAACCATTTTTATCTTTTACGAACCATATGTCATTTTCTTTATTTTCAATTTCAACCAATAATTTTGCTGTTCTATTCATTTTAGCATAAATGAATTTTCCAAAGTTTGTGTCACCTAGGTCTTGACCGGGTTCATCTATTTCTTCTTCTTCTCCTTCAATTCTAGCAATTCTTTGGTAATCCTTAACAAAAGTCGGAAATTGTCGAATAAATTCTTTATATTTATCCAATAATTTTATATCTTTATGAATTTGTTCATGTAATTTTGCCAAATTAAATTCCATAGAATTTTTATTTGAATGTTTTATTGATATTTTGAGTGATATTTGATCATTTCCGATTAAGTATTGACTTAAATTCTCTATGTCTAATATTGTCGAAGAGTGACCATTGTTAGATACAAGAATAAAAGGTCTATAAAAGTATTTCAATTCTGGGTACCAATTACTGAGTTTGACCATAACATAAATGGTTTTTTGCTTCCATTGATTAAGATTCTCATTCGTTACTTTATTAGTAATTTTTAATTCTTTATTATTTGTGGTTTTGTAATGTGTTTCATTTATGAAACAAATAGCTTGATAATCTTGTTCCAGAATCCTTTTAGTAGTTGTGTTTTCACTTCTCGTAGAAGGTACACCTCCACAGAAACGAGTTATTAGGATTATTTCATGTAATATATACATGATGGTCATCCATTGACTTCGATTCATTGCTATTTTAAATAAATATGTTATACTTAAATATTTATTTAGAAAAATTCTAGTAAACATTTCTTCTTTATCATATTGTATATATCCTTTGTGCGGATCATGGATTTTACTTTATTCTTAAATAGATAACAAAAATTTTCTGGTATAAAATTATTGTAAAATCGAAGCATGTTCATTTTTTAAGGAATTAATAAAAATTAATTATACTTTATTTAAACTTTGATAACATATCAAATTTCTTATTTACTTCTAATTTTCATTTCTAATTTTAATGTTAAATAAAAACTTAATAATATTGATTCTTTCCAACCTACATTTACGCAGTAAGGTGTATTGAACTACATTTACGCAGCAAGGTGTATTGAGCTACATTTACGCAGCAAGGTGTATTGAACTACATTTACGCAGCAAGGTGTATTGATCTACATTTACGCAGTAAGGTATATTGAACTACTAAGAATTTTATTAATAAAGCTCTGTCAATGCATCAAATATTTCTTTGCCCTCAAACTTTGTTTAGTCACAATCGACACCATTCTATTTGGTGATTTTAATAATTAGGAAATATACCTCTTTTCACCACAATTTTTCACTAATATTTATTGTGTTGGGGCAAATTTATCTTGTTTAGTTATGATTATACTGTAATTGAGCCTTTCTTTGAGTTCGTGTAAGTTTTTAAACGCTTAATAAATCGCATACTGGTCCCAACCCGTAAATGTAGTGCCCTTTAATTTTTTAACTGAAACCTTATTTGTAGTTGTTTAAAATTTATTTCTATTTTGTGTAAGTCAACTTAAATTTATAAAATATTTTATTATAATTGCCCTTGCCATTATCTCTCCCATTTTCCAAAATATTCTAAAATTCAACTTGGTCTATAAACTTTAATCTATATTAATTATTTTTAATTTCTATTATTTCAAATTATAATGATAACATTTTCTCTAATCCCCAAAAGTTCATTATGACTTTCTATTATTTGTGTCGGTCTATTTCTAAAATTCTTTTAGAGCCAATTCATTAACAACAATTTAATTTAAAAACTGTAAACTTTCAAAACATATCTATATATTTTTTAGGTAAATTTATTATTTAAATCATTTGAATTTGGATTTTATTTTAATTATTTTAAATACTGAGCAATATGTGTCACTACATATGTATTAGAAGTTTACATATAACTTTTACGTCATTATTGTTTGCAACTAAAGAGAGTCAAGTATGAGTTGTGAGAGTAATGGCTAACTATTGTAAACAACACTTATTTTGTTTATTTTAATTCATTTATTAAATATTAATAACTAATCTATAGGTAAGATGTTTGAAATAAATTGTCTAAATTTAATATAATTTTACTTATAGATTGAGTCTACTAATGTCGATCTATTTATTTAAATTATAAGAAAATGCGATTTTTTGAAGTAATGACAACTGTTTCAACTAGCTCATCAAATTTAATTTTAAACTAATTTATATGAAACTATAATTTTTATATTAATCTTGGTTATTCTTGATAATTTTATTTAGTTTTATTATATTTTAAAGAAATTTTGACTAAAATGCTCAGAAAAACACAAAAATCAGATAAGCTCTATATAATGTATAAGAGTATAGTATATACATAGTACAGAAAAATAATCAAAATTACACAAAAATTTAATATAATAATTTTAATATAATAGCTAGGATAATATAATTTGGTATATAGATACTTCTTAATATGTAGTATATTTTAAGGCTAAAAAGAAAATTTTATAGACTTATTAATTAGTAGTTTTTTACTATTTTTATATAAAATCTTAAAACGACTATTTTTTGGATATGCTTATTTTTGAGCAAACAACTTTTTTACAAAAATTATTTTTTCGCTTATTTCAGGTTATTTTCATTTAGAAATCATTTATAAACTCTAACATAATTATAAAATATGGTTTATAATTAGTTTTATGTTAAAAAAGTGCATAAATTAGTCTAATTATGCCCTAAAGCTTTTTCTGTTATTTTCAGTTTTTTATACTTTTAAGTCGTGTTATTTGTTATTTTAGCAAAAAAAACTTATTAATTAGTTATTATAGACTAAAAATATCTAATTATTTATCATAAAATATAGAATTTTACTAGATAATTGTATAATAATTCTATTTGTTTTAAAACTTATTCTTTTTATATTTTTGTCATTTTTCAATGAGAAACTTTACTATTTGTTCTATTAAGGTATTCATTTAGAAGTTTATTAGACTAAAATGTAATATAATTGATTTAGAATTAATTTTTTAGCAATTTTTTGTTGAAATGATATTTAACCTAATTTATAAGCTAACTTAACTTTCGAATCATGTTTTTTATTCACTACATTTATGAAATAATAAGTAGTATATGTATTTGTTTTACGCGCACCCACCCACCCCCCCCCGCTTTTTGCTTGCAACGGACAACAATACTTCTTTGCGAAGATTAACGGATAAATTTATTATCTTAAATATTAACGGAGGCCTTTTGCTAGTAACGGGGAAATATTTCTCTGAATATTAACGGGTAACATATAGCTTTTTACTAGTAATGGAGGGACAGGGAGGTTTGTGGCTCTCTAGAGACCATTCTTTTTATTAGTAATGGAGGGGACAGGGAGGCTCTTTGCTAGTAACGGGAAAATGTTTCTTTGAATATTAACGGGTAACTTATAACCTTATGTTAGTAATGGAGGGGCAGGGTGGTTTGTGGCTGTCTGGAGACCATTCTTTTTATTAGTAACGAGAGGGGACAGGGAGGCTCTTTGCTAGTAACGGGAAAATATTTCTTTAATTAACGGGTAACTTATAACCTTATGTTAGTAATGGAGGAGCAAGGTGGTTTGTGGCTGTCTAGAGACCATTCTTTTTATTAGTAATGTAGGGGACAGGGAGGCTCTTTGCCAGTAACGGGAGAATATTTCTTTGAATATTAACGGGTAACTTATAGCCTTGTGTCAAATTGTCTCGAATTTATCTCTTTATTCCCTTTGAAATAAAACTACAACACATTCTGATATACTAGATTAAACCCATAAATGTAGTGTCTATTGGCTTTGCCCTCAAACCTTGTTTAAATGAATTACTTGTTTTTTTTATTTTTTTTGAATATATTTTATAAACAATTTATTTAAAATGAAAACTTGGCATTAATTCTCTATACAAAGTTATATTAATACATATATTTTTCCTGTAACTCACTTTCAATATTTTTAATTCATATTAAACAAGTTTTTCACTAAAAATTCATTTTTTAATGATTTCCACTCACTTGAGTGAAACAGTAAGTGAGGTCTTGACATACTTTTGCTAAACTTAAGTCTTGTTTTCATTATAAGTTTTAATTTTATTAAAAGTGTTATACCATTGATTGGTTTGAGATTTTCATTTTTTATTGGATAACAATTATTAAAAGTAAGTTCTTTGAACTAAAGTTGAATAAAACTGATAAATTTTTTATTGATTTTCTAGGAATTGTTCAAAATGAGTCAATTATCACTTTTGTATAATACTAATAGTCTTTATCTCAAAAGTCAAATAAATTTTCAACGGGAAAGAGGAACTCTAAAACTATTCTTTACAATTGTCTCATCTATGTCAATTATGAATGGATTATTGATATCTAACGCCATATTCGGCACTTTTCTTTACATGGAGACCCGAATTCTATATAATGTAAAGGCAAGAGCATTATTGAGCCATGCTTCAAATAAAGGAAAAAGGATTGAAGAAACAGATTCTGAAAGTACGGAATATGAGATTCTCTATATTCTTGGGCATCAATACAAGAAAGTGAATAAAAAGAAGAAAAGAGTGAAATGTCTTTTAATTCAGTGGTTAGGATTCAGTGCCGAAAGTGGAGGAATAACCTGGGAGCCAGAAGTTAATTTAATTCCTAATGCTAAGGATATTTTAGAGGCTTATTATGCATTTTGTCATCTACATGGCAATCCATACTTAGATCTCGAAAGAACCAAGCTATGCAAAGAATATCTAGCTCCGAGCGTTACTGGATATGGAATTCTTGAATCTCAGCCAATAGAACAACAAAATTATTTAATTAATGGTAGCAATACTACATTAGTTATGGAAAGATTTAGAAAACTTGAGTTAAAAAGAAGTTATTCAAATACAAGTGGTTTTATATGGTATTATTACTTTATTGACAATTAAAAGTAATTAAATTCATTTTATGTTTAGTTCTTATCAAAGAATAAATGGGATCACAATCTTCTTTAATAAGAATCAGTTGGAACTGCTTACGTGGAGAGAATTTTGTCTCAAATGGACTACAACGGACTATACGCTTATTACTAATCCTTTGGGAACTAATGGAATAAACCGCAACAAGACTAAACGGGATGAGACTGAATTAAGAAAATATTATTCTGATATTTCAAAATTCATGCCTTTATCATCAAAAAGTTTTAAATTCCTCTTAAATAAATATTGGAAGTGTATTAAACCTTTAATTGTTCTAATGTTTACCAATGGAAAGATGGCTCAGAATAAACATGCTATGGTTAGTCTAATTAAGAAAGATGAGCAAGGTGATTACATTATATAAGAATTTTTTAAATTATTATTTTCTAGGTTTTATTTTGTACTATTTTGACACTTGGGTCAAATCAACTCAGCCGATGCCTAATCTACTCAAGAGTACTAAAAAGAATTTTAATTATTCAACGACCCGCTCTCTAATCTGTTTTGGCAATCAGTCAGGATTTGATAAAAGTTGTTATAAACGCGCTTTACTGATAGTGTCTCAACTACTGGATGGGAAATCAATAGAGACCTTTGGACCATGGTACAATATTTAGCTATTATACCTAATTGGGCCATAGAATCTTGACTCAAGCTAAAGATTTTGAAGATTATATAATGTATTGATTGTATTAAAATTTTTTACGATGGTATTATTACAATAAAATGATATATTTTATTTTTAATTTTTTGTTAGTTTTTTAACAAACATTCAAAGAATTTTGATTTAAGTGAATAATTTTCTTTGAGTACTCGTAGTGAAGTTTAAATACAAGTCTTCTTAATGCGAGACGTCCACTACGACCATAAGAATCGATATTTAATTCGAGAGAGGGAATCGAAAGATTTACATGTTTAACTTTTCCCTCAAAATTCTTTTTGATTTTAAAACGAATTTTATAGGACTGGCATAAATAATTTATGATTTTAAGGGGATTATTCCGAAATGAATTAATTTTCTGTTTACCATTCTTTCGGTATTTAGTATATGAGTCCGATTTTTCTAACATTTTCGGAGTTATTTTTACCGGAATATACTCTGCGTTACATCTAATAAAATCCATATCTGTCAGAATGCACAAAGGAAACTTTTATTTTAATTATTAAAGAAATGTTTACAGATATATTTAGTCAAACAACTGTTGTTTTTATTTATCATACAACAGTTGAACAGGTCAACACATCGGTCGCAAACCCAAGTATTTTTGGGCAATTTGCGTGAGACAAGTGTCGGCGGATAACTGGTTGCGAAAACAATATAATCGCCTTTAATTCGAACCAGATTTGCAATGCCTTCAACCCGTATCATATACTTTCTTTGTAAGTAATGACGGGAATCCAAATCCAACACCAGGATTCCGAAATCCATTAGGGAAACAACGATGTGTTGGCCATCAGAATGAACGTCCCGAACCATAGTTCCTGGTAGAGGATAATCCAAATGTTCGGCGTTTCGTTCAATTAAATTCAACCAACGATACTCAATTATTTCAGGATTTTTCTCAACCGGATAATGGTGTTCACGTTTTGAATAGGCAAACAAAGACTTGTTGGTAGCCATTAAACGAATTGGGGATTCCAAATAAGTATAAAACTGGTTGACCAAACGAAAAGTCAACATTCCATTTTCGAGTCTGCAAACCCGAATGATTACAATATGGTTACAACAAGAGAAAGCCAAGATGAAGCCAATAGAAGGATCCATTGTATGGCTTTCGACCACTGCGACACTCTCGACAAAATTGCTTATAGTATACAAGGGATTCACTTTAAATCCATGAGAGTCGTAAACCAATTCAATTAGAAATCCATCCCGGCAGATAACAAAATTGCCCAAGAAAGTTTGGACAATTGTCAAGAACTGGTGCTGATCAGTGTCTTCAAACACTAAAGTTTTTTGTCCAGAAATGGTATCAATTTGCCAAACCTGTTTCTCCGTAAGGATGAGCATGATGGTGACACTCAGTTCGGTGTACACCCCAATGATTTCATCCTCTCGACAGAGAATATCTGGACAAAATTGTGTCAGAGTTGAAGGATTGAAGCAACGGACGACTCCTTCCTCCGCCCCCAGGAATAGATGAGAATTATTCCAATTTAGAGCGGAAGGATAAAACCTTTCAGTCCCCGACTGTTTATACGGTTTTTTCACGTTATACAAACGTATCTCCCCATCAATGGGACGTATATCGATGGGTGGAAAATGGGCCAGAAGCGAACCACTCTCTTTCACCAACCAAGAGAGTTTGTGGTGTTCCATGTCGTCGTCATCCAAACCATCCTCCGAATCTGAGTTGGATCCATCGGTATTGACATCGGGATCCATGTTTTGCGAATCAGACATTCTTTGATCAAATGAATTGGAATCAAAATTAACGTCAAGACTCCCTTTGGTTGTCAGATCTATGGGTACTTCTTGGTCGCCATTTTCCATTATTTCTTCGATTTTCAGTTTTGATAAATCCATTCTAGAATTTAAGCATATTATACTGACTGTCATGACAAGATTTTCTAGCCCAAAATCTTTACTCTAATGACAGTCTCGAAAATCTGTGTTTATTAAATGAGAGCGCGCTCAGGGCAAAACGCCCGAACTAAGAGCTCTCAACTTCTTTCAACCACAGATTTTTATTTGGTAGCGCTAAAGGGGATCCGAAGAACCGCCAGACACCATGATGTAAGGGAAGAGAGGGTTCCGGGCCATCCGAACCGGCCACGAACTCATCCAAGAGTTCCTTCGCCTGTCGTCGTCA
>JAQIXI010002515.1:0-10149 GCA_034700165.1 Galumnidae sp. Gr-Ori-00277
TTGGGCTCTAAGCTGACAAAATGAGGTAAAAGAGTTTCAAACTCTGACTTCTGCAAACAGATGCCATTGTTTGTAGGCTTTCCGTCTTTGAATGTACGCAAATTAATGTAATGAACCGGTTCTTTAGTGTTCTGCAATTCATTAGCTTCGATTTTGATGAGGAATGGATCGTTTTCACTAAAAGTATAGGAATGAAGTGTTTTGAAAGCCATTTGAAAAGTATTGAATAAAAGTGAAGTTAAAACTAATTAATAGAGAAATTGAGAGCAAAAAAAAATGATGTGAACAGTTAGAGAGCTGACGAAGAAATGCAAAGATTTTTATGATGCAGTGTCTTAAGTACTCTTTTTCAACAATGGAAAATTAGTTGTATAATCCGTTGCCATAGAAAAACCGTTTGATTAGAAAAACCGTTAGATTAGAAAAGCCGTTGGATTAGAGAAAACCGTTAGAATAACCGTTGGATTAGAGAAAATCGTTAGAATAACCGTTAGGATTAGAATAATTGTTAGAATTAGAATAACCGTTAGAATTAGAAATACCGTTAGAATAACCGTTAGGATTAGAATAACCGTTAGAACTAGACTTAGGTTCAGCTTTAGTATTGAAATAGAAACCATTGTTGTAAAAAACGGTTAGAATTATATTGGAAAAGTAAAGGGAGAAAATAAAAAATTTTATCTGTTAATATATGAAAAATAGTAAAATAAGGTAGAATTGTTGGAAATTTGTGGAATTGGTGGTTCTTGAGGATGGGATTAGTTGGAACTATTGGATGATATATAGACAAGGTTAGCCTAAGGATAGGTTAAGGTTATCTTCTGCTTGCCATCTTAAGTTAAGGTTAGGTTAAGACTTAGGTTTGAGGTTAGGTTTGATTATCTTCAGGTAACCATCTTGGGTTAAGATTAAAACTTGGGTCTGAAGTTAGGTTTGATTATCTTCAGGTATTCCTCAGCTTACCAGCTTGGGTTTGATACTTAGGTTTGACTTGGGTTTGACATTCCTCAGGTTACCATCTTGGGTGATAATGCCAGGTTTGACTTGGGCTTGACATTCCTCAGGTTACCATCTTGGGTGATAACGGCCTTGACATTCAAATTTGAATTTTGAATTTCATTGTTGCAAATTGTCTCTTTACTCCACTAAAGAATTTCCAACGGTCAAATTGAGGCTACCTATTATGTATACTACTCTCAAACTTATATAAATATTTATAAAAGTTAAGAGTCGGGACTCGAGACAGATAATAGGAAAAGGATGGTTTGCTTTGACCAAAAACAGATTATATTCATTTATTGCAAATACATTTGTGAAAGTAATGAAAGATTAGTAATGTTGCTTGCTCATATCTATATTTAGATCTTGTTTAAAGCTTCTTGATGAATCCTGCGCTAAATTTGAGATAACTTATAATTTAGAATAGCTATTTTAAAGCCTTTTTATTTTTCATTCCTAAATACTATTACCAAGTTCAAATAAAAATCATACTCTTTAATAATCAATTATCGGTAAAATATTTCATCTTTTCTATACGTTGTTTCATTTGGTCAATTTTCTGCTATTAAGAAAAGACATTAAAAATGGAATATCAATAATGTATAGAAAATGAAAAATTAATCATAAAATCTAATCAAATTTTTCTCTAATGTTTAACATTATTTCTGGGTATAAATTTTACTTGCTCAAATATTCAAGGCCCATATTTGTAAAAAACTATCCTAACTTATAATCAATTCAAATAAATTTGTGACGGCTGAAAGAACTGGTTAGCGCAGTGACCAGAATTTAACCGTCGAATTGTTTGATATCTGCACGGTTACTTCACTTACAAGTGTCAATAAATAAGTTGACATTGGTTAATTCATATATTAAAGTTTAGGGAAAATTTGATTATTTAGAACATATCTTTAAAGGAAATTTCTTTTTAAAAAATTCAAATCACACTTTCAGATGATAATAATTTATTAAATAAAATATTCATTACTTAATAAATTGCATGTGGACATTTTCTAAACAATTAAAAATTATAAAAAACCAAAAAAAGTTTAAACTTAAATTTGATATAATTTGTGTGGATAACCATTTGTTTAGGTTACCGTCGATGAAATAAGAGATGAGAAGTGGCCAACAGATGAGGTGACGAGCGATTTATATTTAAATGTCAATAATTAGTGCATATTTGTCAGTACTTTGATGAGTAATGCCACCTGATTCGCATCTTTCTCTCCAGCGAGATCCAGTAAGCGTCGCTTCTCCGCAAAGTAAGACGCAATGATCTCGTTGTGTTTGAGCTCGCGATCGAAGGCTTCCACCAGAAAATTGTGAGTGTGCTTTGCGAATCGATTGATCATCTTTTGTTTAATCTGATCCCATGTGAGAAAAAGTCTGAGTGGTTCAA
Source organism: Galumnidae sp. Gr-Ori-00277 (assembly GCA_034700165.1). Taxonomy (NCBI): domain Eukaryota; kingdom Metazoa; phylum Arthropoda; class Arachnida; order Sarcoptiformes; family Galumnidae; species Galumnidae sp. Gr-Ori-00277. The sequence goes on from JAQIXI010002515.1 coordinate 2,402, forward strand.
TAGTGCCAATCGTCCAGGTCAATGCGTCTGCGGTAACGTGCCGGCAGAACGCAACGGAACGCTGTTCGTCAGTGATTTGTTCGGCAAATTAATTATTTTTTTTTGATTTATATCATGGAAAATTTGTTTTTTCTGTCACTTATGAAATACGACCTGAATTCACAATAATCGCCAAAATAATGTAGTGGAGAGTAGGTGTAATTTACAAAGACCTAAACATATGTTTGAAAACAAAAGTTTTGTAAAGGAAAACAGTGAAGAAATTGGTTAAAGAAATGAACAGAGGTGGAATTAAATTAAAATATCACAGAGAAAAGGCCTATCTTCTGAAGTTTGTCGAAGAAAGTCTGCCTTTGAAATAAGTGAATTCAGGTTGTTTCTCTGAATAAAAAGTGTGCCTTTGAATAAAATTCTTTTAGAGAAAAATGGAAGCATAGTAATTGACTACTTCACCCCTTCAAATACAAAGTTATCAGTTCAAGTGTAAGTTTGATTTTGGACAAAAATTTGGATGAATAAAAATGCATGCTTTCAAAATTTTGTATAAAAACCTTTGCTTTTCATAATTCATTGTTCTTTGGTTTCCAGTCGTGGTTCAGTAAACATCATAAACAGTATTGAAGGTCAGACGGATTTGGTTTACAAGTTTGATCTCTAATTTAAATGTTTGAGATTTATGTGATTTATTGGTTCAATAAAACCTTTATTTATTTTCAAATCATTAAATCTATCACAAGATGGTGAATATCTTGTGAATGTCCAAGGAACATTTGAAACATTTTTTTACAAATTGTCATTTTTTAGAAATATATAGATTTAAAAGGTGATTTTTCTTTTAATAAATATTTTCAAAATTCTAGCAAAATTAAATATGACTGTGCAAAATAAAATTATTCGAAGTAAACACATTTATAGGTTTTACTGATTTACAATTAATTTGTTTAAAATTATCTAAAAGTCTAATATTTTTTACATAAAATAGTTTTTGGCGAAAAATATATCTTTCCCTTATTCATAATTACCTTGATTGCTTTCAAACACCAAAGAAAACCCAAAATTTAAACCAAAAAGACTTCCGATAAAACAAATCAATTCTTCAAAACTGAATTTCTCCAAATGTTTGACCAAAATGTGGTCTGAATAGGGACGGGAAAATATTAACTTGAAATTATCAGTGACCTTGCCCACTATTCTTATACCCTTAATTTAATAGCTAACGGTTAAGCATTCCGTGCCATGGTCACATTTTTTCTTGCACATTTTAGCTATTTCTTTATCTGTAATGAATACATTTCTATCCTTAAAATCTCCCCAATTGTCGACACATCTAAGATTATTGTGGGTCAGATTATAAGTTAAATATTCACCTGGCCATATCTTAAATTGATCTTGGTATTCCTTTAAACTACAGCTTTGAATACAATCCTCTTTTGACTTAAATTTTATAGTTTTATATTCAAAACAATTTGTTTCAAACGGTTTGGGAAGAGATTCGACGATATGTTTACTGTACTGAAAGAGATTAATCACTTCCTTCTGGTAAACAACTCTTGTGCTCCTCATAAGATGCATTCTAACCATAGGCTCAGGGATGCTCACAGGTGGGTATAGGCCAAATACCCCCTGTCTCGAAAAAACGGACCCCCCCCCCCCAAAGGTGAAAAGAAAAATAGAAGAAAAATTAGCGGAAAAATGAGAAAAAGAGCTGTAAATAATAATTAAAATAACAGAAAACATAATATAGCGTGAAAATTACAGTTTTTAGACGAAAAAATTTGTTGACTTCAATATTTCTAAGACTTAGAGTTTGTGATAACTTGGAAAAATTCATTTTTTGTCAATAATTCTTACTTTTTAGCTTAAATTCATACAACATTTAACAATGAATTTTTAAAATTCTTTAAAATCGTTTATGGTTTGAATTCGAAGAATTGAACATCGGCTCTAAAGCACGATCTCGATTTCCGAAGAAATTAATGAATGCCTACCCATTGACTCCAATTGACAAAATAGTGAGAGATATTAACACAAAGACCGAGGCAAAGATCGTTTTTGTATCGAGAAGACAATTCCCCTTAATGGTAGCCGAAGCCCTAACAATACACAAGTCTAAGGGGCAAACTTACGAGAAGGTAGTGATTTATATGACCAGAAAACAGGATTTGGCCAAATTCTATACCAGCTTCAGTAAAGCCAAAACTCTTAGTGGTCTATACCTCACTGGTAAATCGATAAATTTTCCAAAACGACGCCTCGAAACACATCCGGTCGAAAAAGAACTCCGAAGACTTGAAACAGAATCACGCTTAGAATTCGACCTACGATTTCCAGTTTTAGAGAAAAAGCCCAAAGATTTGATGATATTTTTCCAGAACCTGCCATATCTAATCAAGCACCGCGAAAACATTGCTTGCGATCCTAATATCACTGCTTGTGACATTCTGATTTTTGTCGATCTCCACTCAATTATTCCGAACATCGATAGCTATTCTATTGGACCACAATTACTTTCTGGAGAAACGCGCCCCTTTGGAATCGGCAGTTATTTCAAAACAGGTCTAAGTTTTGATATCAAAGAAAACCATTCGTTTATCTTAGAGGAGAAGAGTCATATGGAATGGGTGGTAATTGACTTGAAGTTTATGGTATTAATTGCGTTTTATGTCTCGCCTACTTTCCAGACTTTCAAAGCATTCAAGACAATTGAAGAGATAGCCATCGGATATATCAATCGGAACCTTTTAGTATTTGGAGATTGGAACCTAGAACTCAATTCCAAAAATGGCAACGATTTCAAGCTAATGATGGGACGTCTAGGACTTGTAGCGTATCCCCAAAGCCTGTCACCTTCAACTGACAGAGGAACAACCATTGATTACTTTTTCTCGAATGTATATACAGTCGCCGCTTCTTACAATGAGTCGTTTTTATCTGATCACAAACCATTGATCTGCCGATTGCCGTATACTTTATCTTAGATTATAACAATAGAAAGGAAGGGTGGTGTCAGTGTTTCAAATAAAAAGAATTCATTGCAAAAATTGTTTTATTTATTTATCTTTAATAAAATAGATGAGATTCAGAGCTGATCCAAAGCTGATCCGAGTGTAGTCAAAGTCTTTAGATTTGTAACGGAGATATTCTTAATCATTTTGTTAGTAATATTATTAAATTGTATGAATTTTAATTTTCAATATTATGCTTAACGATGAAATAGATATTCAGAGCTGAATGTTTCCATATATAAAATTATTTAAGAAATATATTTTAAGAAAATTTCAAAACCTTTTCAAGTACCCCCACCATCTTTTTGATAATTCTGCATAAATGTAGTGATTATAGTTTTGCCCTCAAACCTTGTTTCTTGATATTTTTCTACATTTGGTTGGCATCGGATTATTCTTCAGGCCAAACACAGCGCAGCCGACAATAGCCTCATTCTCTCGATATATATATAAGAAATTTGATTCTCTAATCATAGTATAGCCAAAATCATAGTTCAAAGTGAAAAGCATATTGAAATACCTTTTTAGCCCTCGGAAACGATTAGTTTTAATTTTGGATTTAAAGTAATATTTTAATAGAGGACATCGTTCTAAACAATTTGATCTAGGTAACAACTTGATACTACTTAAAATAAAGTCGCTAGAGGGCATCAAATTTGAAAGTTATTTTAAGATAATCAACAATATATACATCGATTCCTACTAATTGCTGAAAATGAAAGTTAAAAATTTGCAACTCATAAGACTTATAAAAGTTACAAAAAAAAATCTTATATTTATGTTAAATTTGAAAAATAAAAGATGAAAAACAAATTTAAACTTAATTTTATTCAAATAAATCGTTATTTTGTTTAAAATAAATAATTAATTTTTCACTACATTTACGAAGTGATATGTAGTATATGTATTTGTTTTACGCGCACCCACACACCCACCCACACCCCTCCCGCTTTTTGCTTGCAACGGACAACAATACTTCTTTGCGGAGATTAACGGATAAATTTATAGTTTTTGGATATTAACGGAGGCCTTTTGTTAGAAACGGGAATATATTTCTTTGAATATTAACGGCTAATTTAGACTCTCTTTGCTAGTAAAGGAAGGGACAGGTAGGCCTTTTGCTAGTAACGGGAAAAAAATTCTTTGAATATTAACGTATGATTTTCATTCTCTTTCCTAGTAATGAAGGGAAAGGGAGGTTTATATTCTTGTAAGTTCATGAATATTTAGTATTCAAGATAATGCTGTAAATGTAGTGATAGGCAACTATAGGCTTTGCCCTCAAACCTTGTTTTATTTAAATTCAATTCTTATTTAAGTCTAAAAGTTCTCTCGTTGGAGTTCTTAGATTATTAGATATGTTGATTACAATGACCACCTAAACCAATAGAAATCGCCATCATATGCCTGTCATTTTGCGTTTGTCTGCTATTTGTGGTTATGTCCTCAGCGGTAAACTCGGGGATATATAATTAAACAAGGTTTGCGTTCAAACTCAAAGGGCACTACATTTACGGGTTAAAACTAGTATACAGTTGCCGCCAAAACATGTGAGAATAATTCTGGAAATTCGCTTGCTTTTTTATCTAGGTTCTAGTTGGAATTTTATAGTCAAATTTTTAAACCTTAATTATTTATTAATCTATTTCATAAATATATAATTATTTTTAAATCACCCAGCTAATTTGTGGGATTTAGTCATTTTTCTGAGGTATGCCAAAAAATATTGAAATTGACCTTTGTCTCTTAAACCACTTAAGATATTTTATAAATTTTAAAAGTATCTTGTGTATAATTGGAAAAAAAATTCATTTTCTGGGTTTTGCGATTGAACTAGGTCTTTTATTATAATAATTTAAAAACTACTAATTTGAGTGATTTACTAAAATAATCACTACTCAAAAACAAAACAAGATAATTTAATTCTGTTTAATAGAAATTAAACTAGGTATATTAAACTAAAAACTTTTTTCAATATTTAGAAAAATATGCTTGTTGAAAAAACGGCAAGTTTGGAAATATTGAAAAATTACAAAAGGTTTGGAACTAATAAATATTCTAATAACTTTTAAACCATTCCACCGATTATAATTCTGTAAAAGGTATATAAGTTGATATAAGTGTTATATTTAAAATTTATTTGACTAAGATGCCCAACTTACAAGGTTTGATGATAAAATGGTTTAAAATAGCATATCCTAGATTTTTTGTCTACCCTTAAGTAAAAAACCCTGGTTTAATTTTTAATATTGAATAGATAGAGTAATAGATATATTTTAATTTGCCGCCAAGATCATCAAAATTGGTTAAGAAACAATAGAGATATGGTAGTCTTACTTCAAAACCCTTTTGTTAGTTGGTCCAGATTTTCATATTATTTAGTTTTTGATACTCGGATTGCCATATCTCTATTATTTCTTGACCGATTTTGATAATCTTGGTAGCAAATTAAAATATATCTTTTCCTCTATTAATTCAATATTAAAAATCAATCCAGGATATTTTACCTAGGGTTGGACAAAGGATCAAGAATATTCTACTTTGAGATTAATTATTACGAAAATAATTATAACTCGAGACTCTTCTTGGAAAATTGGGAAATACAAAAATGTAAATTTAAAAATATCCCTTTGATGAATTACCAAGTTAATTGTTATAATTCTATACCTAATTCTTATTTTACATTTTTCAATGATTAATAATTTGATCTTAACTTGTAAATAAATATTCTATATAAACGCGTGTATTATTGTATCCGTGGTTCAGTGTACACGTGTATTAGTGTATGGGTGGATTAGTGTATCTGTGGTTCAGTGAACACGTGTATTAATGTATGGGTGGATTAGTGTTAGTTTTTTTAAAGTTCTAAGGTTGACGTCCTTGCTAATAGTATAAATTTTATATGCCATCGACAAGATATAGTGATATAAACTCATATATGGTTTGCAAAATTTAGACTTGGTTAGGTGAGTCATAAAGATGACCCGAAAATACTTCATCCCTAAGCTTAAATAGAAGAGAAGTAGATGAGGATTTGACATTATTTCGCTCTTCAGTAGAGGTAATCTCAATGTTGTTATATAGTTGGATTCAGCTTAATAAGATCTATCGAAAGTATATATCATTTATCTAATAATTGAATTAAATCATCATTTTAAGCTTGGTAATTTTTTGAGAAACTAAATTTTAAGTTTATGAATAAGGTATATTCGGGTCATCCCTAGGACTCACCTGACCAAGTCTAAATTTTGCAAACCATCTCTGAACTTACTTAACCTTATCCCTTTGTCGATGGTATTCAAAATTTATATTATTAGCAGGGACATCAACCTTATAACTTTAATCAAACTAACACAGCAAAAATTTCCAAAAATTGTTCAATTTTCGGGTCGGGTCAGAAGCTGTTGGTCACAAAAACCCAAAATATTTTTTCGAAATTATGAAGTTTAATAATCAATGAATAGATTAAGTAATGAAAATAAATTTTAAAAAACTTAAATCACACAAAAAATATCCGATAAAATATAGGAATCAAATACGACATTTCATCTGACATGACCTGATATAAGGCTATATGTTACCCGTTAATATTCAAAGAAATATATTCCCGTTACTAGTAAAAGGCCTCCCTGTCCACTCCCGTTACTAATAAAGAGAATGGTCTCTAGAGAGCCATCAACCTCCCTGTCCTTCCCTTACTAACATAAGCCAATATTTTACCCGTTAATTTTCAGAAAAATATTTTCCCGTTACTAGTAAAAGGCCTCCGAGAAAGCGCTAATGGTCATCTGAAGCCGGTTCAATTTAAAAAGCCGTTGCCACTCTTCTCAGGTATCGAAATGAATCCCGTCGTATGGCTTAAGGAATATGAAGCGGCGGCGATCAAAAACAATTGGGGAAACATTGGGAAGTCTAAGCATTTGAGTTCTGCTTTCATCAAATCTGCAATAGTGTGATATGACGGCCAGTACGACATTAGCACTCCAGACTGGGATCAATTCAAATGTAAATTTATGAGGACTTATAAGCCAAGTACCTACGAGCATGTGTTGCGACAGCAGATTTACAATTCAAAGAACGCAAAGGCCAGAATCCGGTAGATTTTTTGAATCATTTGCTAATACTGCGAACTCACTTGAAAAGAAGTTAACCGATGCAGAGATATTTACTTGTGTTAAAACGGCATTGATTTTGAATACGCCTCACATCTGCTATTGGAGACGGACATCGAAAGCATCAGAGACATTCTAGACGACCAAAAATCAGGCACTGTTTAGAAAATGATCACTTGTTAATTTAGACTACAAGTGCTTAATTAAAAAAATCTTTTTTAATCTCTCAAAACTTTAATACTTTAAGTGTTGTTGAACTTATTCAATGATCAAAACCATTTGTTAAAACTATAATAGCCTTAAACATTTCATAAATTTATATTTTTATGTGATTTCGTTAAACATATTTATTTACCATATAAGCACTGTCGAGTGTAAGTTTTTTTTTTGCATTATTTTCAAATATTTTAATAAATAATTTAATTAAAATAGAATTAAATCAAAATATAAATTATCTAAAAATGAAAACTTTGTTAATATTTATCGCTTTAGGTTCGACTACAAGTAAAACTTAATTTTACTTTAAAATTATATTTGATCTAGTACATTTTAGATATTCAGATAATTCAAGTGAAAAATTAACTTTTGAAAAGGATATAAATAAGCAAAAATGGGACGAACCGAAGGAACA
>JAQIXI010002516.1:0-10148 GCA_034700165.1 Galumnidae sp. Gr-Ori-00277
AACCCCCAAATCTTAAAGTCACTCATTTCTTGTCCTCAAACTTCTAAACTTTTATTTTTAAAATTCTTTCAACAAATATGAATCCAAAATGAACTACAAATTAATTTCAGGATATTTTTATTTCAAACTTTTCTAATAAAATATTTTTGTCTTAAAATCTCATTAATTAAAACAATTGTTAATTATATTTGGATTTTCTTTTTTATTTTCAAAACAGTTTTAGTTTTTAAGGATTTTGTGTTGATCTGAGCGGTTGTCTTAAGCTATCGCTCGAATATTTAGGTTTCGAAGTGAATGCAAAAGTGGTTTTGGGTCCGATATCGACGATATCTTTGGGACTAAAATTAAAATTTTTTTACAATTAAATGATTTTTAAAATAAGACTCACTTCTGACCAAACTTTTTCACTAAAATTAGAAAAGTGAGCCAAAGGAGAAGACAAATGACCCCGACTACTATATAAGCATATCCAAGAAAACTATTTTTTCCGCCCAACCACGAGGTGTTACTGATATAAATATATTTTCCTGCCTTCCATTTGTTGCTCTTTATTGGAAAGTCTGAAACAAATGATAAGATTTAATACATTTTCCAATAATTAAAAGTCATTTGATTGAAGTGAACTGACTGTAGGTTATTTCAAGAGTGTAAACGCCCTTGGGTAATTTAGTTCTCCATAAAATATTTTGATCATGGTCTATACGACCCCAAAGTTTTCTAAAAGTGGGCAGAGCTGCCGTTCGCATCCAATTAATTAAGTGTTCGTTTTGGTAACCATTATTGTAATCGTTATACGGATCCAAATCAAACACAGATTTCTGCCAAAATGGAGGGCTCGCGAACTCGTGTTTCTCTCTATCCTCTAACGAAGGGTTTTTGTATTTATAAGATTTGTCTGTCGGCCACGCGATGTCTGTTTCCACTAAATTGATTTGATACGAGTATTTGTCATTTTTTGTTTTGTTGCCGGAGTATAACTTGAAAGAGTCATTGAAAAAAGAATTAGCGATTGCACCGCACGGAGCGATTTGTCGCCCGTCCTTTGACTTATCAAAAGGTATACAGTCTATTGAAAGCTCCTTGTCTATTTTTCCTTCGAGTTGTCTGTCATCACGAGATTTCACATATCGTCTGTGGTTTTGATAAAAACCGGACAAACCGTAATAGAAAAAGACGGGCGCATCAAAGTCATCATCTAGTTCAAATACATGACGACAGATACATTTTTTTACTATGGAAATATTTCGGGACAAGAAATCAGAACAGGACTTTCTACTGGATGGTGAATTGAATGGTACGCAATCCGTGTATTCATAAGAATATTCTTTGACCTCAAAATAATTGAAATTATAGTATATTTTAAAATTATATTCAGATTTACATAATTAGATGAAATAAGAAGTCCGACACCGATCGGCACTAACGCCACCCCTAACAGAAAAAATGCCGGCAATACTGTGTCTGAAGTAAGAATTGGCTGAAAAGTTTAGATTAGAAATTCACTTAAAAATTATTTCTCAATGTATTGTAACAAACCTGCCATGCTGGAAGTTTTTGTTGTTTCCAAAGAGCACCTAGATAATACAACAATCCATTTATATTATGTATTTTAGCAAAAGTTTTTGATAAATAAATTCTTTCGATTATTTCATAACAAATAAAATAAATTGAAAACTAATTAAAATTTCATTTAAAAAATGTTTATTCAATTAATTTCACTTTTTAAAAAATGTACTAGTAAATTGATATGGAACTCTTACTTGTGATCAACAGTTAAGACATGGATTTTATTTATAGACTACAAAAGTTTCAAAATAATCAAAGATTTGATAATTAAAATGAAAGTTGACTTTCACTCACTCGAAGGTCTATTTGGATGATCGATATCTTCAGTTTTACTCTCTTTTGATTCTATGGAATCACTAAAAGTAACGGACATACTATTGATTTTTGGGTCAAGAATTTCAACGGATGGCTCCTCTTGAAGATCATCACAAGAAGTGGTCGCTTTATAATTGACTTCAACCATATTTCGATAAATTGCACATAAATTTAACAATTTTTATATCAAATTGTCTTAATTGAAACATTTGTTGACAAACACTTATCATAGAAGTGGGCTAACGGTTAATACCTCAGATAAGAACAGAATCCTAGCAATGAATCCAAAGATATGATTCATTAATGATATCAAACAAATAAAATTATTTTATTACTTCATTTAACTGTTTTTTGTTGTCTATAACTTATTAAATGTTTTTAAACCCTTAGACGGAAAGACATACTCAAGGAAAAATTTATCAAGATCAAAAGAGTTAAATTATACCAAGATTAGTCAATAAAAAAAATTCAACAAAAATATTTTATAAATAAACTATTCTTCAAAACCAGAACTTGCAACTTTTAATATGTGAAAGGTTTAATTAACTATTAATGAAAGCACCTTGCTTTGTTTTCCCATATTTTTAGCATTTCTACAATTTCTACAATTAATTGCATTCATAAACGAAAAATATTGAATTTCACTACAAATAAAGAGAAATAAATTGAGTCAAACGGAAAGGCATTAACTGTAATACAACGAAAAGAGAATATTTTCATAAAATAAATTTTATTAAACGATATAAACGATACAATTATAGATTAACACGAATTCAAACGATTTTCGGTCAAAATTATAAAATATATTATTTAAAAAAATTAATGTTTTATTAATGAGCGACAAAATAGTGGTTTTTGTTAATAATGTAATGAAAAATAATTTAAATTCTGTTTTATTAGATTCAAAAGTTTTGTTTCAAATGACTAGTCTTTCAGATTAAATAAAACACAAATTTAAAACCTAAACTATAAATTTATTGCTCGATAACTTATCTTAACATTTAAATACTTAGCAAAATATTTAAAAGAATAAATTAATCGCTTTTTTCAGTAGCACTGGGAAAGTGTATTACACACAACTGTTTGCCGTAATCGCAAATAACGGCCCGACTCTGTGACGAAACCTTAAGATTTCTAATATAGTTTTGTTTATCGCAATTTGTGTCTAAGGCTACGATCCGAAGAGCACTGGCCTCAGATATGTCCCATAAAACCAAATGATCCTCTCTTGCGGTCACCAAAACATTAGGAGTGAGTAAAAGCATTTCTTTACAAATGCTGTGATGCTATTCAGTCAGAAAATAATTCATTTAAACTCAAAACTAATTTTGAAATAAACTTACGTTTTGTATGCTATGAACCAAATGACCTGAAATCAGAGCAAAACATTTAGACATCTTTTCATTGGATTAATTGTATTAATTACCGGAGTATTTATCCCAAATACAGATCTTATTATCTGTTCCCGAACTTATGAAATATAGTGGAGTAGCGATTAATGTGGTAACAGATGCGTCCATATGTGCTTCAAGACTGAAAACACACGTTCCTGTGTTGATGTCCCAGACACAAAGCTGTCCCACTTGACAACCACTTATAGCAGATGAGGGCGAATACTAATTAAACAACAATTAATGACCAAATGCTATGAATAATTAAAAGATTGATTACTTGGTCGACATGAATGCATGTGATTCCTCCGCAGTGCCCGTGAAGTGTGAAGACACAGTTTGCAGTGTCTGTCCGGTACACTTTCAAAAGATGGTCTAAACCACCCGTTATTATATGTGATGATTCGATTTGGAGAACAGTTATGGGCTGTAAGTGAGCCCTAACAGAATGTAACAAATTATATCGAATGACCTGTCCTTTGGACGGGTGCGGCGATGACTGAGATGTCGATGAAACGCTTACACTAAAGCCATTAATAATTTCTAATTTGAAGATCTCAAGAGTTCCGTTAAGTCGAGCGACAATTAGTCGAGTTGTGGTCGCTTTAAGGGCAGTGACTCCGCTTTTATTGTCTTCATAGCAGAAACAGAGGTCACCATTGAGGGCATCCCATACTTCTATTCTTCCGTTACGACAACCGACTATAACCAGTTTTCCAAATATTTCTGAGCACCAGATCGGCTCAAAAGGAAGACTTGACTCTATTCTGTGATTTACGATAAATTCATTCGATGAAACCTCTTCTGAATTGACCGCTGCGTTTAGAACGAGTTCAGATAATATGTTGTGCGACGAACGATTGCTTTGATGTGAAGATACAAATGCAGAGAAGTTATAACCTTCACTACTATTAGTCCGCACTAATGAAGACTTAAGTGAAGGTATTTCACTATTTTGAGTCGAATTTGATTTTGAAGTTATTTCAGAAAAATTCATATTTTCTGTCAAAAATTCATTTGAATTTCCGGGAGAAGAGCCATACGTCGAGTCAGAGGAAAAGCTGCCGCTCTGTTTGTGAGAGGGTTGGAACTGTTTCTTCTCTAAAATAAAATCGATGGCCGAACGCTGTATTAATGTATGACATTCTCCCGATAATACGTCCCATATTCTTATATCACTGTCCATACAAACGGATACAACAAATGGTGTGTCACTATTTGATGACAAAAGATTTAATTCTTGTTTGTGGTCCTGAAGTCGGATCGGATTTGTTTCAAAGTCGAGATAATCATAAATGGATGCATTCTTTTTATTTGACTGACTTTTTCCAAACTTCAAAGTCTGAGCCCATGAGTCGCGCCATTCGGCATAGTTTCGAGTACACATACATTTATACATTAATACGAATATATAAATTATGAATATAATGCTCGGAACCGACAGCGCAACGGTTATGAATATTTCTCCAGATGTCCACTGAAGAGGAATGTGAGGGTAAGTGTCATATAATCCATTAAAGTCGTCTCTGTCGTCATTTGGATCAACTGGTTGCAAACCGGGCGAAGATAGAAATTGTCGAAATATTTGGGGATCGCTTTCAGAAGGATTTCGAGTCTGAATGGCGGCCTCGGGTTCGATGGGAATCGAAAGAAGGATTGGCGGCAAAATTGTTATGAATTTTCCGGACAATGAAATGTTGTAATAATTAAAAAGTGCTGACCAGTGCTGCGGTGATAGTGTTTTCCAAAGAGTGGGGTTGTGATGAAACAAACGGTGGGTTTGGGTTATAAATGTTTGATTGAAAACAGATTCGGCCTCTTTTGTGGTTTGGGTCGTTGGCTGTGATGAGGACGTGCTCTTCACCTTTTCGTTTTGAGTATTCTTGACTGATATATCATTGTTTTTGGTAACGGAGGGCTCAAAAACGTTATGATTTGAATGTCGCGAATCAGAGCCCAAGTGTTCAATAACGCCAAAGTTGTAAACCAAAAGTGAAATCCAAACGATTAGGACAACCATAAGAGCTCTTTGGACTAATCGGGTTTGAGCCACAAAATAGACGAGTCGTAATCTTTTAGGCATTTTGATCTGAGTCGGTTTGGCCGGACGGGCGAATACGTTTTGGGGGTACGTCCGATTCCCGAACGATATAACACTAAATTCAATATTAAAATGAAATTTAAGCAAAACTAAAATCATAGATATTACCCATTAACATCTGCCGAAGAATTATGTCGGCTGTGACCGGGTTTAATGTGACCATTGGACTGTCCCTTTCCATTCAACTGTAATTGTATTCCAAAATCAAAACATAAATCAAATTTTAATTAATGAAACTCTAATAACAAAAAAACATTTAAAGTTAGGAATAAATAATGTGATTAAAAAGAGGGGGAAATAGTTTTAATGAAAACTTTTAATAGAAAATGTCCTTCGATTTAAAATATACTTCATTTGTGATAATTATGGAACAAAAGATTATTTATTTCAAGTGTAGAAACAAATCGACTAAAATATCCGATAAATGAGGGAAAAGTCGAACTCAAACCTCAATTCTTTGGATATCTATTGATAAGACGGTCGCGAAAAACGTCATTTGAATGAAAAAGTCTGAGAGGAGACCAATCGTTGCGAATAAACATAATTTCTATGAAACAAAAGTTAATTAATTATAGATTCGGATTATAAAACAAGTCATTCGTCAAAATTAAAGATAAAATTTGAATTTTGGACCTTAAGTTTGACACATTTACAGACCTGTATTATAGGAACAAATGTGAAGAAACCAATCGTCAAAATAGTAATCTCAGTCATAAGGTTTTTGGTAATGGACCAGCCTTCTCGACTCAGGCCTTGTGCCACACGAACTTTGATATCCAGATGTGCAGGAGTTGACACAACAGACTTTGTTAAAACTAACATATTTTCCAATCCTTTCAATCAAAAGAATTGATTTTAAATTCAGTTTTCCATCAAATAAGAGACAAACCTATTATAATGACAATATAGGGCAGAATATGAGTGCCATTCAGTGTTGGGTTGAAACCAAATCTCAAACAAATACCCAAAGACATCAAAAGCGACATAAGAACAGTCATGACTGAGCTGAGGGCCAGCGCCCACTTGTTTTTAATTAAATCGATTTTTCCTTTTAATTATAATAAAATTAGAATAAAATATTTAAATAAATATATGAAAACTTACGGACAGAAAAATATATATAAAGAAAAAGCATTAAATATGCGGCAAATAATGGCATCAAATCAGAAAAAGTGAATTTGTTTTGAAAATAAATATGAGTCAGAGTCTGTTCCTCAAACTCTTGTGTTTTGTCTTCACTTTCTGTTCGATTGTCATCACTAGGAGTGGGGTTTAGCGGGAATTTTTCCCTTAAAAATGTGGTCAAACCATCGATATATTGTTGGCTGTGTTTGGAGAGGACTAAAGTAATGGCATAAGTGATAGTTCTCTGTCTGGTCCGCACATAAAGTCTTTTGATTCCGGTTTCCATCCACGGAATGCCGAATAGAATTTCTCTGAGACTACCAGAAGAATGTGGAGAAGTGAGATCTTTTATTGAGTACATTGTCTTAATTATGGTCGAGTCCTGAACGAAGTTATTGATGTCATTGTGCCATATATTTCCCGGACCTGTCATTAAACAGGAAAACGACGGCAAATAAGAGGCGGACTGTTTGTCGACAACTTTGGGGATGGGCTCAGAAACTTGAAAACATAAATTATTAAGACTTTGAGGACTTTCACTGAAAATAAGACTCAAATTAATAAATTGTTTTTAAAATATTTATCAAAAAAAAAAGTGATACCCATTAAAGTATTGGTAATTAGAAATGGTTTCCATTAATTTGAAGGATTGGGAGATCGGCGCTCGAATTGCATCCATTAAAATCAGGTTTTCAGTCCACGGAATCACTGATGACTTGACAACAATTTGTTGTACGAAAGCATACGATAAGTTTGACTCAAACTTAAGACACAAACAATTATTAAATCAATGAATTTGAGGCGAAATAGAGTGAATACCCACCCATTCGGGAATCCTTTCATTTGTTGAGGGATTGACATCTGAGTGGTAACTGTTGTCGACAGTTGTCGTAAACTTTTGAGAAGAATTACCCAAAAGATAACGAATGCCAGTAATGGGATAACAACAGACGGACACAATTATGAGTGTCGAGAGTATAACCCAAAGCGAGTGTCGGGAACACAACAAACCGTATTTGTAGTACACATTAGAGACGTTGTCTTCTATTCTGTTGAGTAATTGCAAAGAGTTTGCCTTCCGATGACTCGTTAGCGACGACAGTGTCGAAGACGAAGAACTCTTACGTAAATCCATTTGAAAATCACTTAATTTGAATGAATTTGTCGTTTGAATCGCATCACAACTAATATTAAATGTCTTCACACATATTAATAATTTTCCACAATTTTAATGGCAATTAAGTGTCACTCAATTCAAACAAAATAATAAACATTTAATAAATACTTATTTCATAACTGGTATTGAATTTTACTTTTTTTTCAGTAAATAATTTGTTTTGTTTTGAATTTTGTTTCGGCTTTTCGTTTGAATAACATTTCATTTATTAAAAATAGATTTAAATAAAAGATAACATAAAAAATCAATTTTTTGTTAAACGCATCAAATGGTTTGTTATTAAAAAATATAAAATTGATTAAAATATTTAACTTAAAATAAATATTTTCTTGGGTTTAGTGCAGACGTCTTACACCTAATCTATGTCTGAATTAATGTTAAACTCAGTCAACACTAAACGTGTGTTGAAGTAAATGAATGCGACGTCAAATGCAATGCATTTTTCCATTCATTTCAAATGTCTTTGCATTCAGTGTTTGGATTCAATGTTTTTTTGCGGCACAAAACTCAACGAATACAACAAATGCCGTTTTAGCCAATAATTATGACTCAAAAGCCATTAGAACCCCAGTATATACCCAATACATCCTCAGTATATTCCAGTGTATATAACCTCTAATATTAGAAATAAAATGATTTTTCCCTCACTTTTCAATCAAAGTTTTTGATATTTTTTGTTCATTTTATTTATGGTTTTTACGTGAATTATAGACTGACTTAAACTACTTATGATTAAATAAAAGCTATATTTCAAACTTAATTGCAAACAATTATAATTGTTTTTCGGTCTAATTTTCTATAAGTATTTACTCAACGAAAGGAAATTCACAAAAAAATATTTGAAAAAATTGATTGTTTTTTATACGCTTTACTTATTTTTGTTGAATATCTAATAAATTATTTCCAAACTTTCATAAGTTTTAGAAACTATTTTCACATTTAATTAAAGGAAAAGTTTAGCTTAAATGACACCGAATTAAAAAAAAATTTAACGTAAATTTTTTTTATCTCCATTTAAACCCCCTTTTCTTTAATTAAAAAAACATTTAATTCGGGATAATTTTATTAAAACTTTCTTCTCATTGAATAAATTGAAGGTTAATTTTAAAGCCCTTTCGATAACAACTGAATAATTATTAATTAGTAATTTGTGGTATACTTTGAATTCAAATATTCTATAAAACGATTTCTTTTCGACAAAATTCACAAAAAAAGTGTTTTCTCAGAATTCTTTGATTTGAACAGAAAAACATCTTTCGGTTAAACGTCTCTCAAATCTTTAGAAATAATTTCTATTTTTCTCAATAATTAAAGAAAAGTAAAAACTTTTCAATGAATTGAACGGTAAGTTTATTTCCTTTTAAATATATTAAGAGTATTGAAACGGAAGCCATAAAAAACTTTAGGTTTCGGATGAGTTTTATACGCAATGAATATATAAATTAAAAATTTAAATTATATAAAATTTAAAGCATTTATTAGAAATTTTATAAAGTTTACTTGCTATATATGAGGTCCAATATATAATTCTATTTAACACATACAAAAATCTGATATAATATCTAATATATATATATAAACTGAACTAGACCATTTTAAGAGACCAAAAGAGCATCTTGGTTATATTGAAAGTAAATTATGTTTCATATAATCTTTTGTAGAGCGAAAAGAATGCGATTTAAATATTTTTACATTAATTGAAATTTTTAATCAAAAACCTCTTAACTGGAGTTTTAACTAACTTAACATAGTTTTAATATCGAGAAAATTCATTGGGCCTACGAAAATGTACTAGATTAATATTTATACTAAAGGAAAACCTTAATATTTAAAAGTTTTTTGTGTATTTCTGACTTAAATTTGTAAGTTTACAAAATACACACATTTCTGTTCCACTATTTATTAGTCATTAATAGAATAATATTTATTTAAGAATTAGACATCTTGTGCCAAGATACATTTTTGACAAATAGAGAGTATCTAAGATAGAGAGCATTCAATAAAGTATAAAGAATTGCGAGACTAATATAAAGACTAAAATAGTTTATTTGATAATTAGATCTCATCTTTGCGTTCAAACTTGAAAAGTGATAATTCAGTGAATGTTTAATCTTTGAAAACACTTAAGAGAAGAACTTTAATCACTAAATTCGACACTAATTTATTATTTTAACAATAATAACATCTTTAATATAAGTTTAGTAAGCAATGAACCTTGCTCAATATTTGCAAGTATATGCTTAAGAGCGCTAATTATCTTAAGTTCTTCTTTTAAATAAACCAAATGACCATGTCAATTTTATATTTAAATTTTTAATTTCTTTGTTTTTAAAAAAGATTTAATAATTCGTAAACTTTAGGAATTTTCTATTATTTAAGTCATTATAATTATTAACTTAAACAAGGTTTGAGGGCAAAGCTATAATCACTACATTTATGAAGATTTACCAAAAAGATAGACTTATTGAAAAGA
>JAQIXI010002517.1:0-10141 GCA_034700165.1 Galumnidae sp. Gr-Ori-00277
ATGATTTTCAACAGAGGAAACAAAAGAGACTTCGATCGATGGCAGACAGAGTTCGGGGCTATTGGTTGGGGTTTTAATGATGTGTTGACTTATGTTAAGAAATTTGAGAAGAATAATGATCTTGGTGTTATTGCTAATGATTATCATGGAACAAATGGTCGGGTAGAAGTAATGCCATCAAAAAATGGTGAATTATACACAATTATAAAATCCAAATTAATTTACTAAGATATCATCTTGGTCTGATCCAGATCAAATAATGCAAGATCATTAAAAAACAATGAATGTTATGGGTTTCCCAACAACTGATATAAATGGACCAGTACAGTTTGGAACAGCTATATCTCAGGCAACAATTGATTCAAGAGGTGTGCGTTCGAGTACTGCATACAAATATTTAGATCCGAATCCGTTTCCCGAAAACCTTCATATAATTGTCAACTCATTTGTCAATAAAATATTATTCGACAAAAACACTGCGATTGGGGTTCAGTTCCTCAGAAAAGGAGAATATTATGAAGTGATGGCCCGAAAGGAAGTCATTGTCAGCGCCGGTAAAACACATATTAATTATATTAATAATAAAATGATATAAATTTTGATTATAGGCGCTATAAACTCACCACAATTGCTAATGTTATCTGGAATAGGACCAAGATCACAATTAGAAACACATTTTAAAATATTTATCATTTACATTTGCCTTAAATTCAGATTAAATTTTGTTTTTTCAAAAAATAATCAAAATTTTTATATTCCGGAATATCTCTTCTAAGACCTAAAAATCAGCAAAATTCTTTTGATAAAAATCCTAATTATAATATTAAACAATGTTACAAATTTAATATCTTTTGAGTATTTATTCGAAATTAAAATACTTGGACAAGAATTTGATCAAACATACTTTTTTACGCATGAATCACCATATAAATGTACATCCTAAGTTGCAAATGTTTTACCTATTCTATGAAATCGGACAAAATTTATGGCTCTTAAAGATTGTGCCATTTCCAGTTGAGATAATAAATTGTAATGATAATACAGTGCTTAAAAATGATTCTTTATCTTTAAATTAAACGAGTTGTATCTGGTTAAATAAACAGAAGCCCACCGCTGCCTCAAATCTCAAAGAGTACCAATAATATTAGGGCTTTCAAAAGTTCCCGGTGTAATGAAAATGTTGCCCACGAATTAAGCACAAAAAAGAAACGAATGCAAATGTGCAAAGAAAATTATGACAAATATATTAAAGATGAGCCAATTCTAGACAAAAGAGTAGCAATTGATGAAACATACTTGAGATCTTATATGCCTAATGAAAGAATGGCGACTTTAAATGGAAGATTAGTATGAATTTCCTATAAATTTGAAATAAACTTTAGATTTTATTTAGTCCACAAAGGGTTCATTCAGTTAAGAGACTGGAAAATTAAAGTAAAAATAAAAGTTTATAAAAGTCAAATAAATGCTCATGATTATTTATTACTTCATGAAACAATAAACTCAGAAAAATTTAAATTATTTCTAGAAAATAAATTGAAACCAGCTTTTTTAAAACAACGTATTCATCAAACAATAATTTTAATGGCCGTTGTAATTTTAACACTAAATTTTTATTACTTAACAAATATTTATAATTAATTTTTATATATTATAAATGGAATCAACCTGTAAAACAACTTATCGGATGACACATATACACCCATTGCCAAATCTAAGTAGACGTCTTTGAACAAGAATAGCTCCTGAACCAGATAAGCTAGATCAAATCTGTTTTCAGTTATTTAAACCTTATCTCCCCAGAAGTTTATGATTGAGATTTCATTTGTTTTACTAAAAAATTGAATGAATAAAATGAAAAAAAGTGAAAATTTTCAAATTTCAATGCATTTAATTGTTTTTTCTTAAGGTAGATAATCCTGATAAGATTTTATGTTTTCATCTAAAAGAGAGCGAGTTGAATTTTAGTTTTATACCAAGATCATTAAACTCGGTTGTGAAACAAACATTTTATTGTATATTGAATTTAGAGTTTTAAATCCAGAGTTAATATTGAAAACTTTTGGAATTTTTGACAAGTTGACCCATCACAGCTTTTGTGATTTTTCAAAATAAAACATTGAATGGAGTAACCTTGTTGCTTGGCAATTTTTGAAAACATAAAAAAACATCAAAATTATTTAAATTCACTAATTATTTAAATGTACTAAGTGAAAAGACATAATCAAGGCTAATCATCAAGTGATCATTGATTTTTATTTCATAAAATTTACTGTATATGTAAAAGTGCTCTTCGGACCACATTATCTGAAAAAAATGATAATTTTTTATACTTTCCCAGGTAAAACAATCTTTTTGTTTCCAGTTTGCCATATCCTTTGTGCTGTCTTTTTTAAAGCTACAGGAGACGTAATCAGGTTCGAAAATCATGCCGTCTTTTAAAAACTTGTTGTTGTTCCAAATGGATAAACACTTTGATGTTTTGCTTTAAATTAGGTATTGGGAACCTATAACTAATTAATTAAAACAATGATATTGAAAAAATTAACTTACTTATATATTCATAACTACGAAATTTATTTTCAATTTTCTTTACAAGTGTAAAAGGTCTAGTTTCAAGTATTTTGTATTCCCGACTATTATCTTGTTTAAGTGCATGCATAGTTAATTTACGCTTTTCAAAATCAAAACGACAATTCCCGTGAAGTTTCAATTGAGTGTAAGGATCTATTTTATATATCCCCTGCTCAAGAATAGTGTTCCAAAGCATCATATCAAAAAATGGATAAGATATTATTCCTTAATGCCAATACCTAAAAAAGTTTTGCAATGTCCTTGCATTTTCTCGAAAAATATCGAAGATCATTGCGATTAAGTACCCTTTAATATGAATTTCCCTTCTTAATTCAATAAATGTTGCATTAATTAAGCCAAACTTCAGGGAAAATATTATATAAAACAGCCTTAAAAAATAAAATGTAAAATACCCTTTCTTCATTATGTCTAGATCTTTTCTAATTTTAGAAGAAGTGTCGACCCCATCAATACCTTTTTCATCGATTTTATCTTATAATTCATTTTATCAAGTTTGTTTTTCAAATATAGAATAAATTTAAAGGAAAGAATGAACATGATGAAATCTGGAAGATATAATAAGCAATGATTATCATATTTTAATAACTCCAGCTCTGAGATATAAAAACGATTAATATGTAAAAACTAACAATTTTACAAAATATACCCCCTTATTACCCACTGAATTTTTACCAAAATACTCCCCTGAGACCCCTTGAGACTCGTTATTTTGGATATCCCTTGTGTATATATTTTAGTATATTTATGAGCCTTATAATCAATAAATAATATGTTTTTTTAATAATTTTTTTTCGTCAATAATGATTTTAAATTTAGTATTACTGAAGAATAATTAAAAATATTTTGTTACACAATCAACTAATAAATTTTTTAATTTGTGGTCTGGGTTCTTTTGAAATACATTTATGGTCGTTGGAAATTGATACCTTATAATTTTAGACGATTTTCCGTTTTTCGGGGTTAGTTACCTGATAATATTGATCTTTACGTTAAGTAAAATTTATAATTTACTATTAACCTTGAACATTTATTTTATTTAAATACAGAAAATGTTTTATAAGCTTTGCTCTCAAAAGTTGTATTTTATATTTTACAGAATTTTCTTTAACTAATTAATATACTTCTAGGAAAGTATTCAATATTATTATGGACTTTTATAAGAGGCGCATTTGTGACGACTTGTCTGAACTAATTCTTAAATATTTGTCACTGGAAGACAAACACAAACTAGAATAATAAATTGTTCATAATGTTGACTTCGCCAAAACGTTGGAAAAATATTATTGATAGCGGAAGAAATTCTAAATTAAAGAAAGATTAAGCTTAATTTTATTAAAAATAATATATATTGTAGAAATATCATATGTCTATTTCATACTGTTATTGTTTTGAATAGTAGTATATATAAACAATTTATTCACTTATCTTACCGAATCACCAGATTGAAGGTGAAATTAATTTAAGGTATGCTACTAAGTTTTTTATTTAGATATATACGCTCCTGCTTATAGAGTACCACTTCCTCTAACTGATCAAGAGCAACAAACATTTACAGCAATTCAAGTTGAAGCAGGGATTCCGTGTTGGTGAGTTCAACAAACTTTAAATAAAATTTACGAGAAAAATGCTTTTTCGAAAAGATATGTGCACATTTTTATAATAAATTTAAATATAGAGAAAAAACAGTAACAAGTAGGTGTAGTTTATCTATGAGATCAAGAACTGCGTTAAATGATGACAATGAAGAAAGATTGTTATCATTAATGGAAGAGATGCGTACTTAGACAATGGACCAATTATCTGATACTAAAAATATCAGTACTGGTAGTTTATCTCGATTACATCATAAATTGAATTTCAAAAAAAATGGCCCAGTGTGGTTACCACATGAGCCTACATGTGAAGATATGCTAAGAAGAATAAATTCTGTACAGGCTAACTTATTCATGTGGTTCATGTCTGACCAACGTATGCTAGGAAGAATTATAACCATAGACAAGACATGGGTTAGACAAGTTATAATTTACTTGACCCTCAACAGGCCTCTAAAAGTCGAGTAGTGGTCGTGCGGCGGCAGTTGGTGACACAAGAGCTTTGGCAATAGTCGGGAAGAATGACCAAATTAAAGAGATACATATAATTAAGACAAGGAAATATAAAAAATTTTAGATATTAAATGAAGTATTTATTAATGTAATTATTATATTTAAAGTTTATTTCTAAAATTAATACTAAAGAATATGGTGAATTTAAAATCATGGGTTCTTGAACTATCCCTCAATAATTAATAAAATAACAAAAGTTACAAATTATCCGTTAGTGATTGTTGATTTGTTCATTAATTGCATGAATTTTAAAACAAATAAGAAATATATTTTTTGTTGTCAGGAGGATGTGATTGCACCGATATTAAATATGGGTAGAGCCACAAGTTAAAAGTTTATTTTAAAAAAATTTCTGATAACTAATGAACTAATTCCAAAAATAAAGAATTGGTTCACATACATGTACTTATATAATAAAATATCCTTGAATTATTTTTGCCAAATTTGTCAAGAAAATTTTAAATCAATTGGAGTTTAACAAATCATATTTGAAATATTGCTCAACATGGAGGCTAGTTACGGAAAGATTACAAAAAATAAAGAATTTAAAACACATTAAAATTTTGTGGCTTTATAATTTATGGTTTTCTTGAACAAAAATGAAAAAAAGAATAGATTCATATCGTGCCTCAAATAAATTTAAAACAACAGCAATACTCTAATTCGAAGTACAAAACTATCTATGCAAATATTTTAAAATTTGAATCCTTTAATAAAATTCAAATAATAATAAAATTACAGACAATCAATGGATTAAGCATAGGGTGTCTGCATTCAAATAGAAAAAGTGCAATCAGAATCAAGATTCATTAGAGATACTTTATGAAAGAATTAATTTCGAAAAATCATATATCAATAATTTTTGTCAATATTTAGGATCTACCCATTATTATATTGTGTATATTGTATGTCATATATCAACTTAAACTATTAAATTGATACAAAGTTTTATAGATTAATAAAGTTTAAAAGAAATTTGATTAGAGGGTCGATATTTCAAGCTTTAATTACACCATCATGAAACGATAATTTAATTATTGAAAGGGTTATAGCTCTTACTTAATTCGGACCTAATCGTATTAAACAAACTACTTTTGACAATATACGATGGAACCATTATCGAATATTTTAAAAATGGTGGCAGGCCTGGGATTTCTTTTTTGGTTTTTAACTCCTAACTTTTCAATTAGCTCTGGTAAACCTACCGGCTACCATACGAAATCTGTTATCATGAATGAACTTGGAACTTTAAATAAACATAAATTTATTTAAAGTCTGTATATATTTTTAAAAAATTTTATATTAATATTATAGAAATATTTTAAGGAAATACTCTTATAATGGGTTGAAAACGATCTATCGATTAAGGCAAACCTTTGTTGAATTGATTCAATTATTAGCAAAAAGTGGCAAAATTCTCCACTTCGTATTCAATAAGAAAAACACTTATATTTCTCTTATTTCTTTGAATAAATACTTCTTCTTCGATCTGATTTCTTGCACTTTTGATGGCATCGCAGTGATATAATGAAAAGCCATACAAATCTTTGTTTATAGATATCTGTTGGAACCACAAACGGATAACTAAAGACAACAATTTTAATGCCATCACTTCTGACTTCAGTTCCAATAACTGTTTCTCTTTTTCTTCAGAGGAGTCCATCAAAACCAGTGTTTGAGAGATCTTCTTAAAAGACAATAATCTTCAATTAAATAGATTATAAGAAATTCCAGTTTAGTTGTTTTTTATATAAAATGAAAGTCAAGAGCTGTGCAGGGGAATCCTGAAGAATGCCTTTCAGTAAAAATACCATACGTTTGACACCATTTTTAATCTGTTCTGAAGTCTGTTTTAATATATTTTAATCGTTAAATGGTTTATCACTCCATTAACATAAAGAAGAGTAGATTTTGTTGTCCACTGATAGCCATTCATTTGGAACCGTTGTCGATTTCTCTTACTAAACATAAAAAATTGTTTTGCAAACTTAACGGACAAATATTTTTTGATAATTTATTTCAATATTTGAATCCTATTCATGGTTTACGTGAATAACAACACAAATATTTTTTACTGAAATAAATTATCAAAAAATATTTTTCCGTCAAGTTTGAAATTTTTTTTGTTTAGTTAGTTATTAAAGAATTTCACTTTTCGTTAATGAAACGAATCCTTACTTATGAGATTATGTCATGACAACCAAAATTCGCTTAACAATTGACTTTTAGTTTCAAATTGGAAAAAATATATTATCAGAAAATATTTGTTCTTTAACACTTATCACTCGACTAGTGATAATAGAAATTTATTGCGTACGTGTACAACTTAAATATTATTCACTGAAATATATTTTTAATGAAAATCGTTGTTTTGTGTAAAAGTTTGTATTTTTTTGGAAATACTTGAAATATTTGAAATGAATTTTATCACTACATTTAAGGTAAGTTTTAATTTAATTTAACAAAGAATTAAATAATCCTTAAGTTAAGTGGCATAATGAAATTATCTTGGTCTCTTTTAAAAGCTTATGACATATTGACTAGATTGATGAAAATATTTTCGTTATATTTGTTAAGTTGATACATAAGTTCAAAATCTTTAAATACCAATTTTACTTAGCCAATTTTTAATGGATCAGAACTAACTAAATACTTCCTTCCTAGAGGTACTTTCATATGAAATTGATATCATGTGATATTCGGTGATGTCGAAGAACTTTCCACTTATTTTACGTTTTTTCCATACAATTGTTCCAAAAAGTAGTGAAGAAATCGTAAAGTTATCACTCATACCCAGAACACAGTTGTTTGGTTATGTTCCTTAAAATTGATCTTGTCAGTAATATTTCATAATAAGACACTGGATATCATAATTGGAGTCTTTCATACATTGATTATAGAGAAATTTGATCTATTGAACCGCTCATAAGTCTAACCTTTTTATGTGGATATATCGGTAAGTCTTATATTTATGGAAAATAACCTAATCTACAATATAACTGACCAAGGTACATTCTTGATATGGAGATGCGCTAAACGTGAGGCACATTTTATTCACGTCTATCACAAAATGGAAAAATACGAAACATTAGAACTGAACAATAAAATGCGGTTAAAGTTTACGCGAAGAACTAAATTTGTGGTCAAATATATTATTCTGTGCGTAACTGTCGGCAGATATTTATTTTACGCTATGATTATTATCTTTCATATATTAATAATTATATTAAATCCAAAGATTCTTCAAATCATATCAAGTATAGTATGACTTCCCTCCACTGTATAGCCGTCCACCAAACCAGCTCTATATGTCTGACAGCTTTCTTTTACGTATATATTATAGCCAATGTCCGGAGTTTTAGTATGAAGATTAGAGATTAAATCTTTAAAATAGAGCATGCTAAAATTCAAAATAAATTATATTTAAAAATTTTGAGGTTTAATAGGATTTTTAATATTTTAGGTCAAAATTTTGAAAACGTTAATCATTGAAACAATTATTTTGAAACATTCATAAATATTTGTCGGGAAATTAATCAGGGTTATTTTCATATTTGAAAAATTACTAATAAAATGATTAGTTTTTTAATCATATTTTAATAAGCTTTAATACTAATCTTCATACTTAAACAATGATTATAAAGCTCTTTACCTGAGGCTCAGATTTAGACAAATCAGTGAATATCTTAAGGATTCAAACAATATAAGTAAGTTTCAAAATATATTGTACCTTGTAAATATGAAAATACTCAAACGCAGAATCCGAGACTGTTATGTAAACTATTTGTAGAACACAACGAGTGCTGTCGACTAACTCTGGCAATCAATAAATGGCTCAGGTATATTTAATTTTTCTATAATTACGCATTTGTGCTTGGTGCTGATCTTCTCGTTATTTACATAAAGGAAGAGAAGTCTATATTTTTCCGATCAATGGTTATAGTATTGGTTATTTTGATTGGAATTAGTTTAATTATTGTAAGCAACTTGTTGTCATCCGTTGGAATTACATATTGAATAATTCATAATTGAATATCTATATATCAAACGAATTTTATAATTAAATTATTTTAATTTAAGATTTAACTTAATTTTTAAGAATAAGCCTATAATTAAAAACAGGTTAATTATTTATTTTGTGATTATTATTAATTTTATTGAAATTTTTTATATAAATCATATAATTATTTGTATTATAACAAAGTAATAAGAAGTCAAGCAATAAATTATCAAGCTAATAAAATATATTAATTAATCCTTTATTTAATAAATTTTATTAACACTAATAATTGATAAATAAGTTCAATTTATAGAACAATGATAGCAAACAATGATTCAAAAGTGAAGAATATTCTAAACTTTTGTCAAGTTTTCCTTTTAAATTTATTTTTAAATCAAGTTTTGTTTATTCCTATTAACTATATATTGATATCAAACTATATGTTTATAATTATTTTCATACATTAATTCCAAGAAATTGAAGTTTTCGTTAACATTTTTGTTAAAAGTATATTCAAAGTGTGATAAACAATTGAAAGTTAATCCGTTTTATTTATTGCTAAGTGATCTGAATTTGAAACTTGTTTTTGTTTGATATTAAGATTTATGAAATTTATTTAAATTTTCAAAAAGAATCTAAACTTTAGACCTGTTTTGTATTTGCTCTCATTCTTTGATCCAATTTCACACTTGAAGTCTTAAAAAATTTATTGGGTCTTGAATTTAAATATTTTAAAAACAGATTTATTTTACAAAAGTATTTTATTATTAAAGATAATGGCAGAATCTTCATCCTTAGTCACCAATGACTTCACCCTTAACTTCAAAATGACCGATTCAAAGGGCAATTTTGTGGAATTTTTTGAAGAAATTGGTTAGTATTTGAATTTAAATGTTCTCATTTTTTAGAGTTATTTTTAAAATTTTGTCATAATTATTATCTCTTCTGTCTCTCTCTCCCCCTTCTATTGATGATTAATTATAAGTACATTAAGCTCTAGAAAAATAATGTCTAGGTTAATTAAAATAAGTCTGGGTCAGTTGGCCAAATCTGATTTTTATAATTCTAAGTTAATATTTCTATAAATTCGTTACTTTATTACTAAATCTTAAATATTAATAAATAAAACTAACTATTATCAGAAAATATTTGATCTTAAACACTTTTCAATCGACTTGTAATGATAGAATAATTCTATTATAGAATTATATTTATTTCTTACGTGTACAACTCAAATATTATTTACTGAAATATATTTTTTATAAAAATCGTAGTTTCGTGTAAAAGTTTGAAATTTAGAAATTAATTTTATCACCAAATTTAAGGTAAGTTATTATTTTTAATTTAATTCAACAAATAATTAAATTGAGCCAACTTACCATGTTATTTGTATTCCAACACTAAACTCTCACTAAAAATGACCAAGCTAATGACCTTCGCT
>JAQIXI010002518.1:0-10139 GCA_034700165.1 Galumnidae sp. Gr-Ori-00277
CACATTCATTTTCACGTGATTTTAGTATTTCTTACTGAAAAACATGTATTTTTTGGATTTTGAGTCATAATTTTTTTATTTCAAAAGCTATCAAAAATATTTTTTCATATTCTTATTAAGCATGCTAGAAACTATAGGAATTGATTTTTCAATCATCAAAATCGGTCAAGGTATAGCCAGAATAGCCAAAACAATATTGCTCAACTTTTCTCAACTTTGACGACCTCTAGCGGAAAAACTAGAAGTGAGATCGAAAAACGTCTCATTGAAACATTACTCAGGGACACCCCCTCTATCCATTTCTGCAATATTCCCAGGTGGCGCATCTCGGGGGCATCAAATGCATTACCGTGATTTTTCTTCTTTGCAAATTCATTAGTAATAGTAATGTTAAAGTATATTGTGATTAATAAGTTGAGACATGCACTTTATTTAAAGACTGTACAAATATTTAAGTTCAATAATTAATTTTACTAGGTTTAAGTTTTAAGGAGTTCGTATGACCAAGCATTTATATATAATAGATTTAGTTGTTTAGTATCTAGTAATGTTTCACTCAATGATAGAATTGAAATTATTGATTCTGTGCTCAATAAATTAGAAAACATCTCAACTTAAGACGTTTTGGCTGAATTTGAACGCTTTTTAAAGGCAAACAAAGAATAAGAATGATTGCGAGCCATAAATGATATAATGAACGGAAAAATATTAATTTAGTCTAAATTGAATTTAGATATTGATTTACTAAAAATCCCTAAGAATCGCTTTATTTGTTTGGGCGCCGATTACTGACTGTGATATTGAGCTCAATTTCTCTAAATATGTTCTGTAGCGCAGAATCTGTGCCGTTGGCAAAGAATGTCAACCCTTTTAAATAAGTAAATCCTTCATTTGAAAGGCGTCAGTCAGACAACTAATAGTTGACTGATAGCTGTCAGTCATTGGGCAACAAAAAGTCTTTTGAATTTATTTTGTTTGGCTTTTAAGCCCTTAAAACTATTTTATTTAAAATTGATTTCCAACTGAAATCAATTCATTCCCGTCTCAGCTCTAAATGTGAAGTTTTCGTTTTGGGCCACTTTGAGTCCAATTCATTTTTTGTGTGGTTTTATTTTCTTTTAGTATAAGTCATAAGTTGACTTCAAATAGAGAAAATGTCTTTCAATTGTGATTTAAAGAAAATGTTTTAATTAAAAGTTTTGTAAAAATTTAAATAAAGTTTTTAAGAATTATTATCTTTTATTTAAAAATTTTAAACTAAATCTAAATTTTGAGTTTAATTTTTGGATTTTCTAAAAAAATATTGTAACTAAAATATAATTCATTATTAGCAGGGATGGCCAAACTATTCCGGAATACCCCCTTTGGAGTGCAAAATCATCAAAATACTCCCCTTGGAGAAGAAAATGGTAAGGAATTCGGGAAAAAATTTAGTGAAAAATCAGTAAAATAGTTGTAACTAATAAGAAAACCCAAAGTAAATTAGAAAAACTGCGCAAAATTTGAAAAAACTCGAAACTTACAAGCAAATAATCCCAGCGGGCTGATGGAATTTCATAAAAAGAAAACCATGATTAAAATCTTTATTGTAATCTGATCCCTAATATGAAGTCGGAAAATGCGTTTGGCCACTTTTAAGACCAAAAAACCATGGTCAAAACTTTTGAAAGATTTCATGAAAACTTACAAAAGAAAGATAAATTTTAAACTTTCACAAGATGACTGGTAATGTACAATTTTGATGAGTAAAGCCAATACATAAATAAATTCCCATTGATTTTATATGGGATTATTCATTAGTTGAAACTTACTTTACATTACTCATTAGTATTAATCATTTTTAATAAAACCATGTTAAAGTTCAAAACTTATTTTAAAAGGTTTTTTGGTCTTAAAAGTGACCATACGCATTTTTTGCCTTAATATTAGGGATCGGATTACAATAAAGAATTTAAACATGGTTTTCTTTTTATGAAATTGAATCAGCCCATAGGGATTCTTTGTTTGTTAGATTTTTTTAAAGTTAGAAAAAATAATTTTTGTTGCCAAAAATCCTTCGTTTCTTGCATTGAAAGTGATAACATACGTTAAATATGATTGAGTTTTATGTATTTATAGCCAAAAATACCTAAAAACCATGTAATATCTCATTTTAGTGATTTTTCAAAATACCCGACTGATACTCCTCTGAACTGAAGCAAAATACCCTCCCTTGATACCCCCTGAGACCAAAACCATTTGTCATGTCTGGTTTTAAAGCGATTTTTGTGATTTTTCAAAAAACCCCCTATCCACCTCTTTGAGTCGAGACCTTTGGCCATCCTTGTTATTAGACTTAAAATATTTTAGTTTCTGTGAAATGTGGAATATTATATAAAGCTTACATTAGTCCTGCATATATTAAATATTCAAATAAAATCAAAAAAGATAATTCAAATTTAATAAAAATAAATATATTATCTAATATCTAATACTTAATTAATTTCTAAGTTTTATATCTAATATTATCTAAACTTTACTCAAACTGAATGTTATACAGGCATTGACGTCATAAGATATTGAAATAAAAAATTTTATAAAAACTTTAGTTTTTCACCATATTTACGGAGTAAAGGTAGTATATCAGGAATTGCGAAAGGGGGGTTATTCGGAATACCCCCTAGGACTTAAAATCGGAAAAAAGACACCCCTCAAAATACGGAGCCGGCGCGAAGCCCTCGAATTTTTTGTTAAATTATTGTAAAATAATACGCTAAAAGTGATATTTAGATGTTTTTCTTAAAAAAATCTATAGGATTTCATCATTTTTAAGGTATTTTATCAAAAATAAGACCAAAAATGAACAATTTTGATCAAAAATCTTTTTATTTTTTACAAAATATGCTTTTTCTTAAACTTAAAGTTTTAATTTGATTATTATAAGATATTTATAAAACGATTCATATATAAAAACTGGTAATTTTTCTAGATCTTACCAAAATTACCCCCTAATACCCTTTAGCCACCCCTGATTTTGACCAAAATATCTCCCAAGGACCCCCTAGAGTCGAGTTCTTTCGCCATCCCTGTAGTATATAGAATCATCTTTCGCTTACACACACACACACACACACACACACACACACACGTAAATGTTGTGAAAAACTCAAGTTTTTATAAAAATTCTTATTTCAGATAATATTATATTAATTTGTATTATTATTGGATTATTATTGATTCATAACTACAGTAACCGATCGTTGATTTTAAGCCGTTAATTTTAACTAAAAGTTAAAACCAAAAACCCATTTTCATAGACGTAATGTTAAAATATAACGAATAGTTTAAACAAATGATAATTTTAACTAAATATGAAAACCAAATCTCATTGAAACTCATATAAAAGTAGTGGTGGGTCTCGAGGCCAAAATCAATTCCCGAGACTCAAAAAGGAATTCCCGGTCGAGATCGAGAGTCGACTCGAGTCTAGAAAAAAACACCAAATTATTGATTGACCATGAAAAATTTTTCAAATCAATAAATAATTTTTTTTAATAAAATTTATTTGAATTCATTTAAATCTAATAAAGAACAGGAAATGTATTTAAATTATATTTAAATAAGAATTTAATAGCAAATATAACAATATTTAATGAATTTAGCTTGGTTTAAATATTTTTATAATATATTAAAATAATTAGTTTATTTTGTAAATACGCCTAAAAATATATTGAATCATTCGACGGTACCCGATCGAGATCGAGAAATCCAATTCCCTGTCGAGACCCGGGAATTCGAGAAACGAGACCCACCTCTATATAAAAGTCATACCAATAATTTTACAATACTTTAGAAACTATAAAAGGGACTATATTTATTAGCAATATTTTGCATGGTTAAATAGTGTAAAAAATTAATTAATTGAGATAAGAATTTTAGAAATTAATTCTTCTTAAAAATTATATTAATTTTTGTAATCCGTTTACACTTCTCTTTAAGTTTTTTCTCGATTTAGAATATAATACAAATAAATATATTATTATATCAATAAATTTTGTATTTGACAAAATAAACAAGGTGAGTTCAAATTTTACCATTTTAAACATAACATTCATGAATATAAAGTCGTTTATATATAATTTTCTAAAAATATAATATAACTATTTTTTAAGTAAAGGTATAAAATAATAATTCTTTCAATAGAATGTCTCAGAACAGACTCTTTGAAGTTAATAAACACCGAAGCATTAAATTGCCGGCAATGAACGATATATTTAGTGTCAAAAGGAATCCTCTTCAGGACGACATCCGAGTCAATGAAATGATTGACCACTTATTCGAATTTAGTCAAATGTCGCCCAAAGCATACGATAAAATCATAGACGTAACTGAGTTTACGGCTCACTTTCACCCATATTTGACAGACATCAAACGCTATGTAAACTTGGCCAGATTAATGCAGATGTTCTTTATAATGGACGATCACACAGAATGTCCCTGGGGAGATGTTGCCCGGAGTACTGTCAACTCAAAGAAAATATGGGGACATTTCTATGAATGCATCGATAAAGTCATGAATGAGAGTTCGTTTATATCAATGGTTGAATGGAAGCCATATATTGTCACTCAATATATTGCATTCGAAGAGATTAAACAAGTTTATAATGATAACCAGATGAAACGGTTTCTACGGATGTACAGCAATTGGGAGAAAGCAAATCAAAAAGAGACAAAAGTAATCGAAGAGGGCTTTCATTTGAAGAACTTTGATGAATATTTCCAGGTATGTTATTAAGGTTAAAGTAAAACTATGCATATAAAGCCGGGGCCCGATTTTGGTCAACTGTTGGGTCTCTAAAAGTTGTTAACTAGAATTGTATTTGGCTTAAATCGAGTGTCCATAACATTATGAATTCCATTAGAAAGATTCAAAGGGGCTTTAAAATCTGTTGTCTAACCAAGTTGCGATAATAAAGCTTGACTAGCCTGTGGCCCTAGCTTGTTTTTTGGGTTAATTAAAAATAAATGATTAATAAAAATAATAAAAATACATAAAATTCAAAATATAATATAAATCGTTTTAATTTTAATTTAGATAAGAATGGAATCAATTGGCGCAAAATGTTGTATTGGCATGGTGGAATATGCTTGCAACATTTGCTTAACTGATGAGGAGTGGGAGGACCCTCTTATGCAAAAATATTTTGACTTTGTTGCTATACTAGTTGCAATTTCTAATGATATTTTCTCGTTTGAAAAGGAATTCATTGAAATTGATAACAAACCCGAACTCCTCTTCAATGCAGTGGCAATTAAGATGGTTTGGAACCAATACATGACAGCAGAAGAGGCATTATCATCAGTAGTGCAATTGTTATACGATTACGAAAAGAAGACCAAGGTAATCATTCAACAATTAAAGACTAAATATAAATCAAGAAAAGATGTCCAACAATTCGTTGACGGAATTACATACATTATTGGCGGTAACCACGAGGTAAATTATCTCCTCAACAGATATAACAAACCTTTACCTTGCAATAATTGCTAGATAATAATAAGCAGAGGCGCGTTTAAGGACTTGTAAGTTTGGCATATTATAAGAGAATTAAAATATGAGAAATAAGTTAATCAAGGCCCTTTACATTTAATATGACCAAATAAAGGATAAAATGACCACAACCTTTTACAAAACCTAATTTCTAATCTTAAATTAAAATAGAGTAGACTTTTGATATAATATTGTTTGTTCTATCATTAATTATTTATTAATAGTATGAATGATCAAAAAATTTTCATTGAAACATCCATGTTTACTTTCATAAATTTTCAATATTGTTAACTATGGATATTAAACAATACCCAAGCTCACTTTGGAATGTTTAAGTTATAAATTGTTGTAAAATTATACATTTATTTAATAGATATTCACCAAAGATTAATGTAACTAGATATAATTATTTACAATATATTTTCAATATTTGTTGAGAATTCATATAAATTGAAAATACTCTTCAAGTTTTCCGCCATTTTTATAATTGTATTCAATTCATTTATATTTAGTTAATTTTAATTTTAAATAAATATTACATTATTTATTACAAATTGAAAATTTTATATAAAAATTAATATTATTTTTAATAAAATAATTTAAACTTTTTATACATTTGTGTTGACTATAATAAAAGTTATTTTAAGAAAATATTTTTAATAATTTATTAAAAATAATAATTTTGTTTTATAATATGAGCGCACATTTCGGTCGCCATTAAAGTGGGAGCACTCGTTTGGAAGCAAATGAAATATAAAAGCATCACAAATGCCTAAAAGTATAGGTATTGCTATAATATATTTATATTAATAATTAAAAGTCAGTTTATATTTACAACTTTTTTTTCGACAAATATTTTTAAAATCTGTGTAATATTTGAATTATTCATAAAATCTGAATAACTCTCATTGTTTCCGATGAAATCGTTTTTAATCATAAATTGAATTTTTGTGTCTTCTTTTAGCAATTCCTTACTATTGGGTCTTTCTTTTGGTTTATGTGAAACCATTTTCCTTATTATTTCAAACATTTTTGTAAAGCTTTCCTCCAAATCAAAATTCTTATAAATATTTTGATATTTATTTCTTTAAGAAAAATAAATTAATTAATTAGAGTTTAATTAAATAATATTTAACTTAAATTACTTTAATTTTTCCCAATTTTTTAATATTTTCAGTAATACTAAAAATATCAGTTGCTATGACTCCAATACTATAGATGTCACACAATTTATTATACAAACTGTAAACACTTCCTGGGATTTTTTTGTTCACTTCTGGTGCTTGGTATTTACTGGTGCCAACATCTGCAGTGTTTCTTATATCATCAAAAAATTTTGAAAATCCAAAGTCACATAATCTCAAGAATCTGCCATTACTTCCATCACTGATCAAAACATTTTGTGGTTTGAGATCTCTGTGAAGAATAGGTTTCTTTGTAAAAGTGTGTAAATGATTCACACATTCAAACAATTCGACCAATAAATGAGTTCTTATAAAATATTGAATTACTTTATAATTCTTATCCAAAGAATTAATTGATTCGATTAATTGCTGTAAATTTTGTGAATACAATTCCATTTGAATATAAAGGAATGTCACAAATATATGATTTATAACTTTTCCTTCAGTCCACGAATTTATAAGTTTTATCACATAATCTTCACTTAATTTAGACAGAATTGAGACTTCATTTAGTGTTTTAGATATTTCACCTGAAATTGAAGTTATTATTAATAATATTATAATAAAATTAAAAATCTTATCAAATAATACCTTTAATTTTTATTATTTTTACAGCAAAGTCTTTATTTTTTGTATTATCCTTTACTTTAAAAACTTCTCCAAAACTACCTTCTCCAATTAGTTCAATTTTCTCATCAAATTGTCGCTCAAACTTATTGTATAAAACATTTTCCATATGTTTTATAAGGAATTTTTCATTTGAATCCTTTAAATTCTTTTCATTGACTCGTATTTTATAAGTCTTGAGATATCCATCACTTGTCATATGAATTGTTTCATTGATTATCTGATGTTCGTAGAGATTGTATTCAAAAATATTTGAATAAATCGTATTAACCAAACACTTTGAGCCATCTTTGGATTTGTAATCATATTTATATAAAACATTCTCTTTAAAAACTAGACAATTGTCATTGGTATATATTATTTCTTCTACATTTTTTACTTTAATATTTTGAAAATTATTATAATATCTATAGGAACCAAATTCTCCATCCGATGATAAATAGAGAAATGAGTCTTCTAAATTAGTCAGAAAAACTACCCTGGAAATATTTGTTAAGTGAATCTTTTTGGGTAAATACTGAATAGTATTTCTACCATCAATGCAACCCCATATATAAATATTTCCATTTTGATTTATAGCACAGGACATATTCATTTGCACTGAAATATATTTTATTTTTTCTTCGAAATGAAGTTTTTCCGGTTTTAGATTAAATGATTCTTTTGTCTCAATTCCTATCTGTCCTTTATCATTTATACCCCATCCATAAACATCCCCATCATATGAAAGGGCCAAACAATGTGAGTATCCAGAAATTATTTGTATTATATTCTTGTTAACAAAATATTCAAGTTTTTTAGGTTTATATAAGTTATGTTCATCTAAATTAACATTTCCTAATAAACGATAATTTTCGCCCCAGGAATATATTTCATTTCTTTCATTTCTTGTAAACATGCATTGATGATAAGGATGTGCATCAAAAAATTCTTCTATATTTTGATCGCATAATTCTTCTATTAATGTGTAGTCATTTACTGTTTCGTTGTGACCCAAACCTAAACATCCGCTTATATTAAAACCAAACCCATAGACTTTGTTGTCATTCATTACAAATATTTCTGAGTATTTATTATTAGAATATTTCCCGAATCGATGATAATATTTAACATTTTTATCAATATTTTGAGGAAAATTAGAAAATTGAAATACTTCTAAAGCCTTTGATATTTGATTTTTAGAATAATTTTGAATAAATTCTTCATAATTATTATAAATACAATTAAATGATTGACCTAGTATTTTAGAATTATTTGAATCTTCATTATATATTATATCTATTTCATAAATTCCTTCTTGTATAACATTATCTATCTCAAATATATGAATTGTCTTATTTGTAGATTGAAACTCAAATAACCAAAAGTCAAACGCCTTTTTGTATTTCGATTGAGTTAATTCTTTTTCTTCTGAAAACATATTTAGTTCATACAATCCTTTTTTGGTTTGTATTAGAAAATTACAACTAGGTTTTCCTGAATGGTAATAATTTGAATTATGCATATCATAAATATTTTCAATGTTAGTATCAAAGGACTCTTCGTATATGATTTCATTGTTGTTATTAAAGAAACAAATTTTGTTATCCGTTTATAAAATTAAAGGAAATTTTCTATTTGTCTTTAATTTTAACACATTTGTCAAATTCAATTGTTCTTGGTTTTTAAGTCTTTCACCAAAAATGTGGACACAATTATCAACAGTTAATAAAACGGATGTATATTCACAACAATAAATATATTTCACATTTTCTTTGATTAACATTGGATTTAAAATGCTTTCATCTTCAGAACGTTTAATCTGACCCTCACTATTATAACCCCAACCATAAACGAGTCCTTCATTAGAAAGGGCTAAACAATGTGCAAAACCACACGATATGTCAATTATATTCTTGTCATCAAAAAAAGAAATTTTCTCTGGTTTAAAATAATGACATCTTCTATCTGACACATTCCAGTATCTGCAAAAAATTTTCTCTGGCTTAAACTGACCAGCTAACAAATTCAAAAATCCTTTACCGAGTTGTCCACAATAATTGCTTCCGAAACTATATATTTCATTGTTAATACTTTTCGCAAACATGAACTCAGTTTGACGAAAGTGGTTGACAGGATGTTCACTATAAAAGTCTTGTATTTGTTTACCACTTAATTCGATGATTTCCACAAAATTATTTTCAATATTTGATTCTTTATAATCCAATATTTTAATTAAATGTTTGCCCAAAGCATAGACTTTGTCATCGGTTGTAACACAAATTGCAGTTCCATATAATACATAAAAATGTTTTATAATATTTCTTATATTTTCGGGTAAACCGGAAAATATTCTAAATTCATTTACAAATGAAGGCATATTAACGAAATTTATTAATTTAATATATTTAAGATCTAAGGATAATAAAATGACCAAAATTTTACTGACAAAACATTTTTATGAAATAAACTCGTTTGAAAATAATTACTTTTTTGTAACATTTGAATGTTTTTATAAAAAATGCTTTCGTGGAAACAGTTCTTAGTTTATAATAAATGGCACCAAAATATTCAGCTGCAAAAGAGCGAAAAAATAAAATTAAACATTTGTTTAAGCAATAAATAATAAACTTTATTTTGCTAGTATAAATTTTTCTGACCTTGTTAATAATGAAAAATATAATAGTAAAATATATAACAGCGAAGTCAAAGTAGTGCACAGTGGCTGATATATTTTGTTACAATTACTGGATGAACTGACCATGTACATGTATTGACCAAAAGCTATTTTCACATAAATCATTACATTGAATTGAATG
>JAQIXI010002519.1:0-10135 GCA_034700165.1 Galumnidae sp. Gr-Ori-00277
AGGTGTTACACGAATAGTGTTTTGAGAGGCGAATGGCGGGGTCAGAGGCGTTTTCATTAGGGATTTACTTTCAGTGTGGAGACCAGTTGAGGCACAGGTACTGAACTTACACTACATGTAATTGGCATTGAAGTGACTCACAGTTATTAACACTAAGAAATGTAAGAAATGTTCAATTTGTGGGTTAGGCTTAACTTTCAATCAAAGCTTTTCTTCAAAATACAAACTTTTTCTCTATTTCTATGGTTTTTGAGCTCTTATTATACGATTAATATTTGATTGAAAACACATAATATTTGATTAAAACTTATTTCCGAAAAATATTTATAAGTATTGAAATCTTAAACAATATTTAAAGATATTCATATGATTTGTTGCCATCGATTGTCATTAAGTTTGTGACATAAGAACTCTTTATTTCAATGATTTTTTACATCACTTTTAAGTCTCACAAAAAAGAGATATTCTTTTGATTTTAAAAACCAAATGAATAAAACTTTAGTAAAGATTAGTTACAAACGAAACTATAGTCACAAAGTATTTAAAAATTGATCGACGAATCAAAGCATAGGAAAAGTGGAAAACTTGGATGTTTTGGTTGTGACTGAAGTGATACCAAAAACTTAAACAACAATTTTTTTTTTGGTCTTTAAGCCAATGAATAATAATTTTTTGATGAATTCAAATGAATGCGGAGTTTATTTGATAGATTAGTTTTTGATAAATGATACCAAACGCACAGATCTTAAGCCTGAAATTGTGTGAACACCCATTGGTTTGAAAGTTTAATGACTTTCTATTGACATGATTTCTATTTTCATTTTACAATTTTATGATTCATCCGCGAAAAAAGTGCTCAAAAAGTGCTCTCAATTCCATCTGAAGTTCAAAACCAGTTTTTCTTCAATTGAAAGACAATCCAAAATCCACTGAAATGTATCTCTAATAACAAAGAATATCCATTAATAAGAGAAGAAGTGATACATTTGGAGCCAACACTTTACGGGACCCCTCTTTTCATTATCCATCTCTTCTGGAGAAGGGGTTAAGAAACAGATAAATCTTTTTCATTCGTGTCTGTCATCAGTTAATTTGTTTTTCAATTGAATTCAATTGTTTGTTAAGAATTTAAAGTTATTAAATCAATCAATTTTTTTACAAACAAATTAAAAGAAAATGACCCCTCACAGAATGACCCCACTTTTTGCTCACAGATACCATTCCCAACAAATTGACTGCGAATTGGGTCCAAATTCTAATCAAAAGACGCCTCAAATGCTATCTTTATATTAAAAAATATTTTTTTTTCTATTCTTTAATTAAATTTTGTTGTTTTTTAACAAAAGCTTTTTTCCAAATATTATTAAAGGGAGAAAAAAAACATTAATGACCTTGATTATTAAATTTATATGAAGTATTCAAATTCTAGCCTAAAGTTTAATGAGAATAATTTGTATGAATCCGTTTTCAGGTCTTATCTTTAGGTTTGTCTTAAAGCCAGAAATGAAGGAATCATTAATTTTCAAATAAAGAATATTAAAGTAATGGATTAGTAGAGCACTGAATAACTTAACAAAATTCTAATTATGTCTTCACTCAGAACAGTCGCTATTATTATTCGCAATTTAAATAAAATAATAAAATTTCCCAGACACTTAACAATTGAGACTACGTTCAAACAAACGTTCAAGCACCTTTCTCAAGCACCTATTAATAGTTTAATCAATTGGAAATTTTTTTTATAAATATATTAAAACCTTTAAATTATTAAAAAAATAAATTTTTAAAAAAAGGTTATCATTGATGACAATCTTAATAACGAATTATTGCTTTTAATTATCATTTTTGAAGCACTTTTTTTCAGCACAACTTTTGAACCTGAATTCAAAAGTGAAGGACTTTTTATCGAAAATAGTTTTACTGCTTTTTATTTGATTTTTTGTTTATTAATCCCAAGTCATTCAGAAATGGCCAAGATCTATTATTAGATAAGATAAGAATGTAGTGTTGGCCAATATCTGTTCAAATTTTTGCCAACAGCTCTCTTTCATTGCTATTTTCTTGTCTTATATTGCGGTTAATCTTTTCGCCAAAACTATCGCTAAAACTGTCGCCAAAACTGTCGCCAAAACTCCTTTTTTATTAATAGTAATAAATATTTAATCTAATTCTTAGTAATTAATCCAATTTTTGACAAATTTTCCCATTCCTTACATTTTAATAATTTGTCGCAATTTTCATGACTGGAGGCAAACACTTTAGGAAATATCTTTTTCTGTAAATATTGTGGATATTATCGCAATCAATAAAATGAGAACTTAATTGTTTAGCAGATATTTAATCAAATACTTTAAAAGAATTTGTATTAACCAATCGATGACTTGAAGTGACCTTGTTTATTTTATATTAACAGTTATTTTCTAAATTATTCAAAGATATTGAATAAACTTTGAGTTATATTTAGTTAAACTTATAATCAATTCATACATTTGGTTATCTTAACGTTTAGCCAATACTCTTATATCAGATAAAAGACTCATCAATGAACTCAATTAATTCAAGAAACAAATTCTTAAATTAGATTAAGACAATCATTACGGTTCAGGTAAATCATATGATGAATAACTTAAATGTAATTTAGCATGAACATTCTATAAACATTCTTCTATTATTAATCTCATTCTTGGAATTAAAGACAGTATTTCTCGAAAAATTGGTTTTCAATGAAATTCTGATTAAAAAAAGGTTTTGAACTTTTTTTCAAGTAATGAGATATAATTGATATGATATAACTCATTTAAGGGTTATTTATTATTTAATAATTGAAAATTGAACTTGCTCGTTTACTTAAATGCCATTAATTTTTTATAGAATGAGATATTTTCATCCAACTTTTTTATTTTTTCCTTGGGGCATTTCCTTTAAACATCTTTTTACTTAAATTTTAATGACTATTTAATAAATTTTCTGTAAAATTATTTTATTATAGAATCTAACCTTAAATTAATTATTTCTCATTAAAAGATAACATATTATATGACTCCATAAATGCTTACAATTTTTTGTATTAAACATTTAAAAGTTGAAGTACTTATGGAGTCATATAATACTATAAATAAAATCAACAATCATTTAGAGCACAAAAAATTTAATTATAAAACTTAAATATATTAAATTTGCTTGATAATAATATTTTCTAACAAATATTTTCTAATCACTCAAAGAGTTAATTAAATTTATTGAAACGTTTATTGGATTAATAGTAAAGTGTTTTTTATTTATTCTTTTTCACTCATCTATTAGTGAAAGCGTTTCCCAAAGACTTTAAACTTTCATTTAAGTAAACATCTCTTCAATAGCTATTAATTTATGGTATTTTATCGGATGAAATCAATTTTTATTGAAAATATATTTGAAGAAATTTATCTTTAATTTGCAATTTTTCATTATCTTAAAACTCTCTGCAGATGTTGTGAATGTCGTCAAAGTATATATGAATGACTTTTTCTTTAATAAAAAAAATCTATACATTTGTTAATTATAAACAATTTTTGAAAATTAAACAAATATTTAATTAAATAAATAAATAAATATTGAATATCTGTTAAAAATATATAATAAATTTTCAAAATTCTTCTCATGTTATTACCAAACCTTACATTACATGTATCTCTGGTTATGACACTTTTTTAATGACTTAACTCTTTCCTCAATAATCGATTCGTTGACATAAGTCTTGCAAATCTTTTCTTTGAATGCAATTATCACTTGTTTTGCGCGCAGACGAAGAGCTGATTACAATTTGTCCATAAAATGAATCTCTGAATCGTTTATCCCATTCATTGAGAAATATCTACAATTTAAGTGCCATTTCTTCTGATCTCTATTTCCGTTCCTCTTTTGTTTCTGAAGATTTATTCCAATGCAATGTTAGTCTCAAAAGCAATACTTGTCATCAATTTGTCGAAACTGGTCTTCAATGGAACTAAAATTTAATTAATAAAATGAGTCCATCTCTGGTCAGACCACTGAAGACAATATACTTTTAGTTGTCTTAAATTTTTATATTTTAATAATTAGAAAAATGAATTGATTTTCAAAAAATGTATATTTTTAAAAAAGAGAAAGCCTAGATGCAATTCTTAATTATCCCATATTTCTCCCAATATATGACTGAATAAAGATATAAATTAAATACTTTACTGAAATTTGAGACATACAAATTTGATCAAGGTAGTTGACTTTATACGATTAAGTTTCAAATCCAAATGAAATAATCATATTTTTGATCTTTTTTGCGGATATCTGTGAAGTTTTATGATATAAAATTTTTATAGAATACAATAAAACTATAAAATTGTTTTGAAGGTAAATAACTTTTTTTGTGCCCAAACCTATAAATGTGGAGATATTTAATATTAATACGAATCACATCAATAGAAGTTATTTACGAGAATTTTATAACACATTTAATTAACTTATGATTCATTATAACCTTTAAAAAGTTAATTAACTTTTAAAGGTTATTGTATTGAATTGTTAGTCAAAATTGTATTTAAATATCAGAGCAAATATAAAAATATATGAAAAATACTTTTTGAAAAATTGATGAAAAATTTATATTTTTTAATATGAATTTTCTATAAAATCTTAACCTTTTAAAAAAGTGATGAAATTTTAAATATTTGTGGTTTTATATCATTTATTAGAATAGTTATTAACAAAAGAGTTTTATTAAATATATCAAATAAAAATTATCTTGCTTATATTTGTTTTAATATAAAAGCAACTACCATTAATTAAGCAAGATTTCATTATTTTGACAGTCATATTAGTAATATGAAGATTTTTCCCAAGGTAATAATTCTTTTTCTTAAGCTTATATGAAATTTAATATTTTAAAATTATGTTTACTAGTTTAGTGTTTCTGCAATATTAATAAATTAACCAGGGAAAAAGAATTTGTTTTGAGATCTATAAATTAATTAAATAATTTATAATTTAATTAAAATATAATAAAATAAAATTCTTATTTATTAAAATAATAACTTTTTAAAAACTTTTTGCCTCATTTTTTTGCAACTTTTAAAGTGATTTAAAGGTTTATTTATAGATAAGGTAATCCCCAAAACAAATCTTTAAATATAACGATTATATTATATAATTTGTAAATTAAACTTTTCATCTTAAAAAACATCCATATCTCTAATTCATATCATTAGACATATAGAAGAGGTATTTCCTGTTCTTTCAAATATATGTCATCATTACTCATATCTAATATAAAATAATTTTAATCTCAAATTCTTAGAATTTAATTTAATTTTGAAAATTTACATTAATTTTAGAGTTAAATATGAATATAATTTTATTAATATTTTTGAACATATTTTTAATATTTATTTGAATTAAATGATTAAATGATTTACTTTTAAGTAATTTCTAAAAATTTCATTAAATTTGGATTTCGAGTGATTGACGATTGATAAAGTGGCAAAGTAGCTAAAGCTGCTAGGGCGTTTAACTTATTGACTAAAAGTATATGCTCAGAAGTAGTAAGTTAATGTTAGCTAATGTTAGCATGTTAGTTATTTGATTCTGGATTGTATTGTTACCATTGGAGACCTGACATTATTATTAATGTTTGAATTCATTATGAAAATACGTAATGCAGTTATTCTTCTGATAATATGCAGACATTTTAATAAATTCAAGACTTAAAAGTTTGAAATAAAATATTCTCAAATGATTTGATTCTATTGTTTTGTGTTATTATATATAGACTTCAATAATTAAAAATATTTTTATGACTCCGAAAAACTGTATCCTTTGTTATATGAATTCTCGATTCGTTTTAGTATCGATTTATAGAGAATTTGTATTCAATGTCTGATCTGATATCCCCGAGGGATGACTCTCTCGAGTCTCCCAGAGATTGTCAGTTAGAAGACACTGAATTAATGATTGACTCTCCGGTAATCCAAGATTCAGACCTTCAGCTAAGAATTCCAATATATGTGGAGGCTATGACCGGAACAACTTTCAAATTAGACGTCTTTCCATCCGATACTATTCATCACATCAAACATCAATTGGAAAATACTGAAGGAATCCCTGTTTGTCAGCAACACCTCATATGGCGATACAAAGAGTTAATCGATGAGAAAACTATTGAACAGTCTTTAATAGATGTCGGATCTCGACTTAGATTAGTGGTTGACCTGACAACAGGTCCTCTTTCAGGAACTCCACTTATAGTCAATTCAAATGAGGAAGAAGAAGGAGAACAGAATGGATGTGAAGATGATTTGTTTGAGTCGAGACCCCTAACGATACTATTGTTCCAAAACGGGGATCAAATCAAACTGATTTCAATCACAACTAATAATAATTGTGAAGAAAATTCTTCCGATTATATCAATAATGAAACTGATTTGAGTCATACAAAGACTCTAAAAGAAGAACAAAACGAATCCAAAGAAGAAGAGAACAGAAAAATGAGAGAAAAAATGAATGAAATACAGAATAAATTGAAATCACTTGAACTGAAGCGAACAGAAAATAACTTGAATTCAAAGAATTCAAATAAAGAGTCAATAAATGCGAAAAAA
The DNA here is from genome assembly GCA_034700165.1 of Galumnidae sp. Gr-Ori-00277. Lineage (NCBI taxonomy): Eukaryota > Metazoa > Arthropoda > Arachnida > Sarcoptiformes > Galumnidae > Galumnidae sp. Gr-Ori-00277. The sequence continues at coordinate 6,612 of JAQIXI010002519.1, forward strand.
TTGCCGCATTTGGACACCATTTATAACTCACAAAAAGAGACAAAAAGTGATATAAAGTCAGGCCTTCATTTGCCTCCAATTTCTATGGATTTGAAGTCGAGTGAAAATTCACCGAAAGAGGGAAAAAGAGTTGAGAGAAAACTAAGTTTTATTAAACAAATATTAATGCCATCGATTGACACAAACAATGTTTTGAGCAAAAGAAGACATTCATTGACGTCAAACATTAGAAGTTTAGGACAAGATATCAATCGATTGGATCGGTTGCAAAACAACTATAATATGAATAATTCGATTAGTCTTATGATGAGACCAATAACGGCCCCAACTCTTAATAATGTTAGCGATAAATATAAGTACACAATGAATAAATTATCTCGAGTTAAGTCAGGAATCCTAGCAAATCATATTTCAAAGCACCGAAACAGTGCCAAAATCAATCGATTAAACTCTGGTCGAAGACTCCCTCCAATTCTGAATAACTCAAAGAAAAGGGTCAAAATTCGCTGCTCCTTATGTCGACTAAAACTAGGAATTGTAAACAGATATAAATGCAGGTCAGTATAAATGCAGTCCTCATCTAATTATGACAAACACATCCATTTATTTATAATTTCATCGAAAGAATATTTTCATTCGTCTTATCTCGACATCAAAAAACAGTCGGATTTAATTCGTACTTAGAATCAAAACCTGAGCTCTTATATAATACAAAATAATGAATAAATTATTCTGTTCTCAAGTATTTATTTTTTAAGAGTATTTAAATCAATAGAGAATACAAATAAAAAAGTTATTGAAATACAAATGAAAATAAATAATTTTATTTATTGAGTATTTTAAGCCAAAACTCATTAATAAACGAATGAAATTCAAATAAATCTCTGAATTTAAGTTTTTTGAATATTATTCTTATTTTTATTTTTTGTTTAAATATTTTATTTTTAAATCTTTCTTAAACACTAAACATCAATAATTAAAACAAAAGTAACCTAGTTTCGATTTCTATTTCTCTTTAATTCTACAAATAATTTAATTTTTTGGAAAAAAATAATTTCCAAAATTAGTTCAAATCTTAGCAATAAATCTGTTTTTATTAAAATAAAACCAAAATAGTATACAAATAATTTAAATCTCATTAAAAATAAACAATTTTTTTATTAAACTTTAAAATTTATTGCATTTTATTTTTATTCAAATTATAAATTTGATTGAATTTTATTTTTTCAAATCAAAAATAATAATTAATTTTCGATAATTCTTTAAATTTCTAATTAATTTAGATGTGGTCTCATATTCTGTGCTAAACATCGGTATTCAGAAACGCATTCTTGTTCATACAATTACAAAGAAGAAGGAATGAAATCAATACGAGAAAATAACCCTGTTAACATGCCTGATAAACTACCAAAAATATAATTTGCAATTTAATAAAAATTCCAATAAAAGTGAAATTATTTTGTATTTTATTTCAATTGAATGCTATAAATGCAAATCACATGAAATTAATCAAAATTTTTGGAAAACTCCTAAATAGTTACTCTTTGTTTGAATTATTTGATGAATTGTAAGATTAAATATAGAAAACGCGACTCAACATTATTTGACTATTTTTTTCTACGATATTATGATTTAACTTAAATTTAGCAAAAATTGCATTATTTTATGCTTTTTATTCAAATTTTTTGTTTTCATTTATTTTCGATTATATGAAATGTTGAGACTATAATATATTTGTTACTTTGCTTTACTCTACTCTACTCTACTTCTTAGAAATTTATTTTTATACAAGTTCTAGGCAAAATATCATATCTTAGGATATTTACCGATTCATATGATATTCAAAGATATTCAAAACCTTTTTATATTTTGAAAGCTTTTAAACCGATTTTAACTTAGTTTTAACTTTAACTTAGTTTGGATTCGTCGGAGTTTTGAATACAATCTTCTAATTTATCACATTTTTCTAATTAAAGAAGATTTTTAACTCCAATTAAACTCCAGTATCTTTAATGGAAAGCTTTTAAGGAAAGGTTGAGTGGCTTGAAACTAGCTGAATTAAGCAATTTTTTTATCTAGTAATTGAAGCGATTCACAACAAATTTCATGACTAAAGAAGTACTGATATGTTATAAAAAGCATAAAAACTGCACATTAGAGTAATCAACGAATACTTCAGTAATACTTCAGTAGTAATACTTTTTTATTAAAAATAAAATTCCATTAAATTTTATTTTAATTATTTTAAGTTTTTTTTGAAATAAAAAATATGAATTTTATTATATTTTACTTTATTTAAGACTTGTTTGAAGCAAAACAAACAGGTTTTAAATATTTGTATAAAAGAATGAGCAAACAAGAGAACAACATATCAAAATTCACTTGCTCATTAGAAAGAGATTGGCTTCTCTTGTTTGGTGATTCACATTTGAGAAATGTTTTTTTGCTCTACATTTAATAAATTTATTTGCAAGGTAATATTAATTAGTTGATAGATGTAATGTCAATCTTTTACTTAACAAAATGACTCCATTTTTAAATTTTATTTTTCTAAAAAATAAATATCTAAGATTGTCTTGGTAATTATTTATGAAATTAAGCTTAACTCAAAATTAAAATTTTATGGTTAAATGTGTTTAATTTGATTTTAATATTATCTTGATAAACATTAATAGACAGACCTCACACATTGACTCTTAATGTCATTAAAAATTTTAATTTATAAAATCCAAGAAAATATTTTTGTCATTAAATCATTAATTTTTAAATAAATATAAGAAAAATAATAATAAAGAAAATAAAAAAATTTATTAAATACTATAAAACTATATTTAATTGAATTTTCTAATAGTTTTGTTAATAAAATATTAAATTTAAAAATAAATTATAAATAGAAGTATCGGAGAGAAAGTTTATTCCAATAAAATTTATATAAAACTCTATATAATTTCAGATAAAAGATTTAATTTATTAAATTCTTTAGAGTTAAAACTTTTAAATGTTTGGTGAAAACAAATTAAGTTTGAGAACAGAATAATAAATTACTTTTCATTCTTTTAAATTCCAAGTTTTAAATCAAAGACACTTTATTTGTCACGTTTTAAACACATGAAGTTTTCTCTCTATTTGTCTTCAGTGCTCTTTAAAACTCTTTACTACTCATCCAATGACCAGTTATATAACGTTATACAATATATAATTATAGGGATTTCTTTTCATCAAATTCTAAAAGTAACAAATTTCAAAAGATTTATATTCTATTCATAACCCTTAATAGCGATAAATATCTTTTCAACAAATATTTATATATTATATAATCTAAATATCATTTGAATTAGAAGTAAATGTAATGCATTTAATGCGAAAAAATTTATTTGTCTTAAAAAACAATAATTGACACAAATATTACAGAAAGCCTTAGCTTTAATTCTAAACAATATTAAACAAAAAAACAAGGTTTGAGGGCAAAGCTATAATCACTACATTTATGAAAATTTATCAAAAAGATAGACTTATTGAAAAGA
>JAQIXI010002520.1:0-10135 GCA_034700165.1 Galumnidae sp. Gr-Ori-00277
CGACTGACTTTGATTTCTTCCTGTGCTCTCACGAAGCCATTCAGGGAACGAGTCGTCCCTCACATTATTACGGTATTGTTCTCTCACTGACTCTTCACTCCTCTAATTTTGTTATTTCTCCTCTTCTGTGCAGTCCTTTACGATGAGAACAAATTCGGTGCCGACGAACTGCACGAACTGACCTATTATTTGTGTCACACATACTCTCGTTGTACCCGTTCTGTGTCCATACCATCGCCCGTATATTACGCACATTTGGCGGCGCACAGAGCGCGCGGACATATCAATGGATCCGGTGGTGACACCGATTCCAGTTCTTCGGGAAACAGTCCTAATGTGCGGATCGCAAAACGAATTGTCCCGAACTTTGATAATCTCAGCCAAAAGATTAACGTCAGACTCGACCGCAAGAGTTCGATGTATTTCTGTTGAGCTCTTCATTTGATTTAATTTCATTATTTATTTTCATTTATTTTTAAAAAATCTAAAATTTTATATTTTATTTTCAATTCATTTGTATTTTCTTTACTTTTTTTCATTTATTAAAATATTTCTGAAATAAATTTTGATTTTATTTCAATTAAACGAATCCTAAGAATTGTTTAAAATAATAGTTTTATTAAATTAAAAATTTGTATAATTTTTTCTTTTTATTAAATCTTAAATCGAAGGAAACATATCTTCAAAGTCTTGACCAAAAACAAATGGATCCTGTGGGATTTGCTGGTTAATGCATACAGTTGTTAGATCATGGTCAACACACATTTGACTTTTATTGTCGAATACAGATTGCTTATTCTTGCAAATATAGAAATCAATATCGAGGAAAATCTCTTCATTGCTCTCATAATAACATTTGTAAAACTTATTGCAGTCGAAAGGGTTGCGAAAGAGTCCTCTCTCTTCACATTCAATATTTCTGCCAAAAATCAATCGGAACTGAATATCGGTCTCTTCCATAGCCCACTCAGTGAAGGGCACGGAAGTGGTCACTGGTGTTGTCATTGTTGTAGTCATTGTGGTGGTATTGGAGAGATCGGGCAGTTCTTTGCTATGACACTGACCGATATCTCTGACGCATGTGCCGACCCTTTCGTCAAATATCATTTGTCTGCCGCTATCGCTATCGAAACCACAGTTCATGAAATCAATTCTCATATTAGAGTCGGGAGTATTGCGATAACAGACATAAAAGTTGTGGCAGTCGTAAGGGTTGTGGAAAAACCCAATTTTGTGGCAATGGATGTAACGCTTCCAATCAGTTTCGCACTGATTCGACACTTCACTGAAGATCTTGTATTCACTGCACTCCAATACTTCTATTTTATAGAAACAGTTCCAAAATGTGGACACATTCTTATGATTAGAGAAATTTCCCGATGACTCACAAGAGAATTGATCAGGGTCAACTGTGCTGGGAGTACTTCCTTTTGTGGTGGACTTTGGGGTTGTTATCGACACTTTTGTTGGTGTTGTCGGTGATGTGGGCGGCGGTCCTTCACAACAGCCATCCCAACTGCAAACCTGGTATTTTTTAAATAAACCTGGTTATCGGTATAATTTGAACAAGGTTATTACATATTGTCCGCCGCATTGGCTTCCGGTTAACACCATTTGGTCTTCTTTTTGGATTTTAATTCGGGAACAATCGTTAGTACCTAAACAAATAAGCAAGTTAAATTAAAGTAAACTGCCATAATACGAACCGGTGAAATTTTGCCAACAATTAATGAAGCAAGGATTGTCAACATGCACATCATCGTAACACTTAAAAATTTAAGCATGTTAATTTTATCATTTGATTCTATAATAAATTAAATGAATCAAACTTATCTTGATCATTTATACTCACTGATATATTGGTGACAGAATTGCTGAAATGTAAACTACAAATACTAAATCTGTCGGCTGGTGTTATAAATTGATCATGGTTATCCCGACTGTACTTGGCATTGCAGCTAGGTGGAAACTTTTCAAATTCATACGAGAATTTTGTTTGAAATTTTTTTTCAGCAATAATTTGCTTGCTGATTATTAATATGGCTAAAAGTGTTAATAGTTTAATTAACATAATTTTAGCCTTGCTCAATTATATAATTGACAATAAACTTGTATAGTTTTATTAAAAGACAAAGAATGGCTTAAAATAATAGTTTGATATTTAGTTCATTACTTTTCTATTCTAATATATTTGAAGTTATCTTTTGATTAGTTTTCGAGTGTTTTATAATAGAATTCTTAGAAATATCGCTACCCTTTGGATGCTATGAATGGAAACATATTTTTGTAATTAAATTTTGCCCCTTTTTTGGGGTTAATCTCTTTTGACTGCTTGTCATCAGTGAACTGAGATTTATAGGATTATAAGATTAATTGCCCTTGATAAAATGGTCGATATTTTAGTTTTAATCACGAAATTATTATCTATAATTAAATAAGAACTTTTATCTTAGCAAGCTCATTTGATAAGATTATAAATAAACACTTATTCTCGTTAAACCCCTTGGTCATGCTTGTATGAGGTGCTGAATTAAATTTATTATAAAAATGCTTTTTATAGTTAAATTATGTAACCTTGTTTATTTTTAATATTAGTCTTTGATAAAATTGAGACAAGTTTATAAAATGAACTAGTTTATTTCATAATTTTGGAAAATTGTGCAAAATAAGAGTCCCCGAAATGAGGCATTTGTTTGTTATGACAGTCAGTGGTCTGAATGTGGTCAACACATGTTTGACTGTCCTCATCGAAAACTTGCAAGTTACCATCCTCTTCTGTATTCAAGCATATATAGAATTTAATGTCCATGAAGATTGCACCAGGGTCATAATAGCATTTGTAAAACTTATGGCAGTCATACGGATTCCGGAACAGTCCTTCGCTCTGACACTCAATATTAGCAAAGAATGTCTTAAGTAGTGTTTCGTCCGTTTCTTCGTGAGCCCAGTCTGAAAGGTTAACAATTGTGGTCGTGTCGAATGAAATTGTGGTGTGCGGTGGCGTTGTTTTGTGGATATCAGGTAAAGTTTGATTTTTACATTTACCATAACCGCACGTCTCTAATGATTGGTCCCAAACGAGCCCTACCGGACATTTCATAAATGATATTTTTTTATTGTGCGGACTTCCAGTAAATTCACAGACAAAATATTTATGGCAGTCATAAGGATTAGCAAAATAGCCGTCACTTTTGCAATGAAGCCATAGTTTCCAGTCGTAGTCGCACTCATTATAGTTATTATGAAATATTTGGTTCTCTTTATCACAAAACAATTCTTTGATTATATAAAAACACTTCCAAAATGTGGACTCATTTTTCTGATTCGCAAAATTTCCCGCTTTTATGCAATGAAAGTGGTTTCCAGAGGGTGTAGTGCTTCCCATTGAAGTTTCAGTGGGGGTTTCAGTGGGGGTTTCAGTTGGGGTTTCAGTGGGGGTTTCAGTTGGGGTTTCAGTGGGGGTTTCAGTGGGGGTTTCAGTGGGGGTTTCTGTGGGAGTTTCTGTGGGAGTTTCAGTTGGGGTTTCTGTGGGAGTTTCAGTGGGGGTTTCAGTGGGGGTTTCTGTGGGAGTTTCAGTGGGGGTTTCTGTGGGAGTTTCAGTGGGGGTTTCTGTGGGAGTTTCAGTGGGGATTTCTGTGGGGGTTTCAGTGGGGGTTTCTGTGGGAGCTTCAGAAGTAGTAGTGGTTATAATAGGTTTGTGTATCCGACAACATCCCTCATCACTACAGGTCTTAAAAAGGATTAAGTTTTCATACATTATTTAAAATGAATACCAATTTCTCTCCGCATTTCATTCCAATGGCAACAAATCTCTGGACTTCTTCTCTCCTATCGTTGTGACAGTTATTTCTCCCTTTAATTAATTAAATATAAATTGTATTCATATTTAAATAAAAGTCAATACCTGTTATATTTTGGACACATTTAATAAAACAGGTGTTATCAACCTTTTTATCCTGATAGCACTGAAACCACAAGAATGTTCATTATTTTACCCAGCTTACTTTGCTGACTTACCTTCAAGTCCTCAATAGAAGTACTGGAATATTCCAGACATGTTTTTCTTCTAAACTCAGGGCTTATATAATGATTTTTATTATACCCATTGTTTTTAGTACTACAAACGGGAAATTTATTATCGGGAGTCGGGATCACACTTTTCACGATTTTTTTAGAATTTACTTGAATTGAGTAAAAAATAGTAAACAAGATTATTTTGAATGCTATATTATTTAGCATGTTCAATTTTTGTTTGTTTAACTTAATTACTATTCTTTTAGAATAAGAAGTATTTAATATTTTCTTAAATGTTATCATAAAGATTGTAGATTATCAAGCACACTTGACACTTGGTATACATAATCTTAAGTGGATTACGAAATTTCTTATTAAATCATATAACTGGATGAATTAGATCACCAGTTGCAAAGGATAAATTCTTAGAATTTAAAATTAAAAGAAAGGGTTTTAGCATGATTATTTTAATTTTATAAATATCCTAGATATTTATATTAGATTTATCTATTTGATCCTAAAACATAAAATAGTGTAGTCATTTATCTTGGTCAAGCAAGGAGCATCTAAAATAATTTCAACAAAATGCTTAACTCCTTCAAAATTAATGGATTCAATGGGAGTCCCAATACCCTTGCACATCCCTATATATTATAGTTAATGTTATCAGATATGATTTTTAGAATCAAGTAGGTAGAATAAAATGTTATTTTAAAATCAAGTAATTTTTAGATAAATGACAATTTTAATAGGATTTTTGAATTTTCAAACAAGTATTTCTATGATTTACCTGATTAAATTTAACAAGTAGAATTCTGCCAAATCAAGGAGTTTACTTGATATACAAGTAAATCTTGTCACCCTGATTATGTAATTATATAAAATATAAGAGCATTTTCAGTGATAATTTATCATCTAGATCATATGACTTTTTAAATAATAATCTTTTCCTTTATTTATTTAATTAAAATAAGTTTTAAATTATAGGCTATAATTTTTTATAATTTATAGCTTATTTTATAACTTATAATCAGTTTTATTATAAAATATTCTTAATATGGTTGTCTGACAATAATTAAAATTTGAGCATGGTGATAATATTTGAAAAGCCTTTTTCTTAAATAAATCTACAATTTTTTATATACAAATATTTATATTTTGTATTATTTTATTTGATTAATAAATGAAAATTTACTCTAATTAGTTTTTAAACGTTATTTATGTTCTGGGATCGTTTGCTTAATACTGTAAGGGATCAGGGGTCGGCAAGGTCCGGGACCCTAAGGGGGTAAGCCAAAATTTTTGGCTAGGAGGGGGTAGGGGCACTTTTTCAAATTTTCCCAAAATCGCTATAAAAGCTTCCTAGGTGCTTTTTTAAATTTTTATCTTTATAAACGCATGTAATAGAGTCATATTTAACGTATTTTATATGATTTGAGGCAGACAACTATAAATTATTGATAAAAAATGAATTTTTACAATTTTTTAGAAAACTGTAAGTGTTTTAAATATTTATGTCAAAAAATGTTTCGTCTAAAAACTGTAATTTATAGCATTTATATGCAATTTTATTATATTATCTCTTGTTTTACTTATTATTTACAGCTCTTTTTTGATTTTTTCGTCGAAATTTTTCGTTTTTTAGCTATTTTTTCCCTCGATTTTCTCGAGAGGGGTATTCTACTCTTTTCCTAGGGGGGGGTAGGTTTCGTCAAATTTTTCTATGGTGGTGCCACTAGGCTCCCCTTGCCGATCCCTGTAAGGGATAGAGTTTAAGAATTGGCTTCATAACAAAAATCTAAATAAAAAATTATTAAGAATTAAAAATAAAGATTTTGGGTACAAAAATTATGAGAAATGCTTTTAATTAATGAATCTATAATTTATTTAAGATTTTAAGTTAAAATTATTCAAATAATTGGTTTTATAATGTTTAAATTCTAACTCCTACAGTATAAAGCAAACGATCCCAGAATTTCAAAACTGAGAATAGTTAGTCTAGACCTCCATAGCGAAAATTAGGGTTAAATAGCGTTATATTCCACTTAACTTCAATGTTTTAAATATCATTTGAAAGTAATATTCAAAAATAGTGTTATGCTTAAATTACAGTTTAGTATTTTATCAATAAATTTGATATATATTTATATATTAATAAATTAGAAGGTTTACACTCAATTTCCCTTTATAAAATTTTAATAGAAAGAAATCTAGAATTTTTAGAATATCTTTTTTAATTAAGATACATTTATCACATATTAAAATAATTTAGTATAAAATTTGCTTGGTCGTTGTTTGATATAAATAATTTAAATAAAAACTTATAAAACTCGCGTTTTTAAAAACAACTATTTAAACAACTCAGCAAATTCAACAAGATTGTTGTTTAAATATTTGTCGAAGTTCTTTAAAAAAGGTGAATATTTTAAGTTTTATTTTAATTAAAATATTTTTAGTATCTAGTATATTTTTTAAGTAATTTAATATAATTTAAAATGTCTAATATCGTAAAGGTTTTAAAATATTTTAATTGAATTGATTTATATTTATAACTAGATCAAAAATGATTCGATAGTTTTTTTTATTCAAATATTCTTAAAACTATATAAAATATGAGCATGGAAATTTAAAAATCTAAAAATCTAAAATTAATCAATTATGTTCTAGATTTTTTAAACACACTTTGTTGAAAATCTAACATGGCTAAACTAGCCGACCTCAGAGGGAGGTATCAGGGGAGGTTATTTTGATCTCGGCTCAGGAGGTATCATGGGGGGGTGGGGGTTGAGAAATATTGTAATGAAAAGGAATTAGTTGTTAATCATCAGAAAACTAGACATTTAAGAATAACTTTAAGAAAAAACATAAACTTTCCTCTTTATAAATAGAAAAATGAAACAATTTTTAAAGTTCAAGAACATAAACATCTTGGTATAATTTATCACGAAAAAATGTCAATTAGCAGTCATTGTCATGAAATAATAGAAAAATCTTTTTAAAAATTAAACTATTTAAAAGAAGGATGGCTGTTTCGTGTCAAGCTTGCAACCGGCATTTTTCGCTTTCAATCCATTGAGGACTTTGAGGTGAACTCAAAATTATAAAAGTTTTTAGGAAATTTCATAATATTCACCCGCTAAAGGGCGTCAAAGTTTGAATTTTCAGGTTTGAATTTGCCCCTTAGGAGATATGAAATCCCACTAAATCAAACATTCTGAATCGAAAAAATAGGTCTTTAACTCCTGCAACAAATACTTTTTGAGATATAGATGTTTTTTGGTATAATTGATCAAAATTCAGTCTGGTCTTCAAAAGTTTTCAACTTTTCAATTTTTTATTTTCATCAATTGTTATACTTCATCAAAAATAAATAGCAGTTTAAGACATTTGTGTGAAAAAAACAAAATTTACGTCTAAAAATTGAATTTAAATTTTTGGAATTTTTAAAAATGGTTCTATTACAAAAACTATTAATGATTAAACATTTTGGATCACAGCATTCGAATCAGCATGCCCATTTAAGTCCAAAAACATATACAACAGGGATGACCAAAGAGGGTTTTTTCCGGAATACCCCCTCTTGGAGAGCAAAATCGGCAAAATACCCCCCCACCCTTGGAGAAGAAATTGGTAGACCCCCTCCCTATCGAAAAGAGGAAAAAATCGAGAAAAAATTTGAATAAATTGGAAAAAATTAGTGAAAAATCGGTAAAATATCTATAAATAATATGAAAACCAAAAAGAAATTATAAAAACTGCGTAAAATTTTCAGTTTTAGAGTGAATTTTTCGTAAATTTTCGCGAAAAAAGTCGTATTTTGTCAAAAATTCTTAGTTTTTTGCTTCAAAAGTGATAAAATAAGTTAAATATGAGTTAATTGTATGAATTTATAAGGAAAAACACCTAAAAAGCACTTAATATGTGATTTTTAGCAATTTTAGTGATTTTTTAAAATACCCTACCCTTATACCTACCCCTGGGGTCAGACCAAAATACCCCCTAGCACCCCCTTGAGTCGAGACCTTTGGCCATCCCTGATATACAATACTGATTTTTATTTTATGACTTTGACCCCCTCTAGCGGCTGAACAATATAAGTTATCAAAAATATTTTACATAATTGAGTTCAGTTTTATGTCCTCTATCAAATGCATATAAAAAATTCCGGTTGCAAACTTGACATTTTAGAAGCATAAGGGAAGCCATACTTCTCTGTTTGTAAAAATGTAAATTTCAGATAATTTTCTTAAATTATACAAAACTTATAACAATTTTTCAATTTATAAAAGAAAGCATTCATTCCTCTATTCATTAAATCTATGTTTTATTAAAAGTATTCTATTAAAAGTAGTCTAAATAAAAAATATTTGCAATAATTAAAAATCTTTATATAATTAATTTCAATGTATATCAGTCTTAAAATATAATAGTCTTATCATGGTAATTTTCTCCATATTTAATCCTACAATTGTTATGATATTCAAAATTTTATTAAAATTGAATCACAAATGGTTTTTTCCTTATTTAACAAATGACTTTCGCATTAACTTTATGTATAACAAAATCATCTGAGCGTTTGATAAAACATATGTATGAATACAATTTGGTTATATTCAAAGTATACCTTTTGATGATTTAATATAAAATAATTTATGTAATGTTTGTACAATATATTAGTTAAAAATTAATATGACTTTAAATTTAACTTTGAAATTAAATTTATTTTTCACAAAATATGGACAAAACCATATTTTATATCAAAATATAATTTAATTCTTTCAATTATTAGAGTAGATGTGAAATAAAGTTACTGGCATTCAATAAACGCTTCGACTATAAGTTCATGGTACCTTTCATACCTTGAATAGTTTTTAAATTCATTATCTTAAAGTTTTTCTTATAAAAATTGCAAAGGTTTTGCGCATAATTTTATTGATAACCCCTGGGTTAAGGGAATATAATTTAAGACTAAGATACATTTCTTGATAATTATTAGAAAATAAACTCCAGATAACTCATCAGTGATGACTCATCACAAATATATCTTTGGTGGACATCATCCCAAAAATATATTCTGGGTCTATTTTTTGGATAATCAAAAAAAACTATAGAATGTCTTAAATAATTGGGTAACTATTATATAACCTTTTGTTTGAAAGTTCATTCTATGATATTTTGTTTAAGTCAAACAATATCTATAATTCTGTTAATTAATATACTAGATTAGAAGCATTACACGTAAATATTGAGAAATGAATGAATCACTTATCTTGAGCTTACCCTGATTATACTGATAATTGTTTGCGAACGTAGTCTCAAATGTTTTCCTTGTAATCATTAATCCAAATGTGATGTAAAAGTGATTTATTCTTAATATTAAGAGAAGTAATCAAAAACGTCATAAACAAATAATAAAAATGACATAGTTGCTAGTTTGTTGCTAGGATTAACCTTTTTATATAAAGGAAATTCTGTAAAAATGACTTTTTTGTTGAAACGACTTTTGAAATGGCTCTAGGTCCATTCGTGTGTATATTTCTTCTTTCTTGTTATACAAGTGATAAAATTACTGAATTGTGCCCTGGTAATTGTCAATGTTATTCAGCACCAGAAGGTAAACTACTATATAAATTAATTAATTTAAATAAAATATATCAATTTAAAATAAATAAATTTGCTAGATCAGAATTGTTTAAACTTTAAAGTGTCATTTTTAGGATCAATTTATTTTTAGTACCTTGCTTATATTAAGTTGAATAAGAAAATTTAAATGTTTAAATATTATTCATTTATTAGAAGAAATTGAATTTTATATTAAAATATGAATATAGAGATGGGTTTTTTGTAGTCTTGATTATTTTGAACTTTACAAGATAACATAAAATTAAGTAAAATAAATATCTATTTTGAGCCAAATTTTCAAATTTGAGCCTAATATACAAATTTAGTGATTTATAGCCAGAAATTGGAATAATTATATAAAGCCTTGTTAAAACAGTTTGATTTGTGTCTTATTTGAGTTCTTGTTCATTATTTTATTAAAGTCTAGTAGAAGAAAATAACCCTGATCAATTTAAAATAAATATTTATGATTAATCCGAAAAACTGTTTGACTAACATT
>JAQIXI010002521.1:0-10132 GCA_034700165.1 Galumnidae sp. Gr-Ori-00277
CCCGGAAAAAATTAAATATTTGCAAAAAGTAAGTTTTAATCAACAAATTATCAAAGAATAATTATAAATTTATTTTATTTTTTAAAAAAATTGATGCAAAAGTGAAGAATAAAATTTTTAACACTTAATACTATTCAAATTACTAATAGAAAAATAGTATGTCTAATTATATTTTTGATCAAGCTACAGTTTTATTAATTAAATTTTATTAAAATTTTTATTATAGTTTTATAATAAAAACTTTTTAAGTTATTTCAATATTAAAATAACTGTACATTTATACCAGTAAAACAATTTTCAATGATTATTTAGATTAAATGGTTAGTTATTCAGAAAATTAATTTGATGTTGTTAAAACCAAGATTGTTATTTCCATTTAAATAGTTATATCAAAATGAATATAGAATTAAGCTTACAGTTTGTATTTAAAAATTATTAAAAAAAATTTAAAATTGTTGTAAAGTCACCGATCGTTAATTCTAAGTACCAATAATTTTAACTAACAGGGTATATCAAAATAATCTAGGATAATTGAATTTTATAAAAAAAAAGAATATACTGAAATTTGGAATATCAAGGTTTAGTTCACAGATCATAATTTTGTCCTTAACTGAATATTTGAATAATTTTAATAAAACTGTAATTTAAGCATTATATAAAATTTGAAATATGTCTTTAATTCTTTAATAAATATTGGCCATCTAGAGTAGAGACCCAAATCGGACGGAAAATTCACTGTCCGGTCCGTCCGACTTTTTCACAATCTCAGGTCCGTCCGGTCCGGTCCGAAAAGCAAAATTTCTATGTCCGGTCCGGTCCGTCCGAAATTTTATTTTTAGCAAATTTCAAATAATATTAAGTTTAGAAATAACTATCAAATTGTTTCAACATTTTAAATTATTCATATTTTCGATATTATTTCTTCATTTTAAAACATATTTAACACAATATTTAGTAATTAAACATAATTTTTTCTTTAAACAAATAATTCCTCCACAAATATTATATTTATTTAAATAATTTTTAAAACTATCTAGCTTCATTGAATAATAGATACTTTTCATGAAATAAAAGCTACGTCTAAAGACTAAAATCTCTATTATTTAAAATTTTCGGACAATTTTACTGTATGTCCGTCCGGTCCGACATTTTAAGAGACACTTGTCCGTCCGGTCCGAGTCCGAAATTTTTTGGCTTTTGTCCGGTCCGTCCGAGTCCGGTCCGGTCCGATTTGGGTCTCTAATCTAGAGCTGTGTATTTAATTTTATTTTCCAAATTTTAGCATTTTTTATCATATTTTTCAAAATTATTAATTAAAGTTTAATAATTTTTTTAAATATTAAAAAATAAATTATTTTAAATAGTTATTTCAAATTATAAAAGTTGCCAAAAATAATTTTAATAATAATATTTTAAATTGATTAAAATTAATTCGGGCGACAAAAGAAATTATTAATTCCAAGATTAGTTATTTATAATTATATCGGTTTTAACATTTTGTGGAGAATTTAAAATAAATATTTGATTTATTTTATTCTTTTTATTTAGGTATTTGAACTAATATAAGGAATTCAAGAAGTGATGACATTACAGTAAAAGTGTAATGATATGAAAATGTATCGCCTCTTCAGTTGTCCAATAGATAAAATTTACTTGATTTTATTATTTTAGTAAGTTATTAGAGATATATTACTGTTTAATTCTAATTTTATTTAAAATATTTTATGATTTTAACTTGATTAATTAAATGTTCAGAGGATATACAGTTGTAATTAAACTCAAACCTATGAAAGATTTGTTGCTATCAATGAAAGAATTAAAGACATAATCCAAATCTTATTTATCACTTAAATTACAGTTTTATAAGAAATTATTCAAATATATTATTAATTGTTTGTTAAAAATTAAGTTAATTCATTTATTAAATATTTGATTCAAAACAATTATCTACATTTATTTTAATTATATTTTATTTTGACAAATTATTAATTTAAATAAATATTAATGTTTTGTTACAAAGGGTTTAATTGAAAAAAATAATTAATTTCTAACAAAAAATCAATAATTTGTTTTAAGTTAAACATTATATCAAATAATTTGATTTTCCAATTTTTCAATAAAAAAAACTCCAAAAGAATTAACTAAATAATAATGAAAAACAACAGACATTTGAATAACTTATTATACAATATTTCTTTTTTTTTATTCTTAATTATAAAATGCTCTTGCATTATAATTAGAGCAAAATTAGGATTAATAGCTTAAAAGAAATACATATATCAAAATTTATATTTCTACTTAAATAGTAATATCAAAATAAATATGTATTCAAACTTACAGTTTGTATTTAAAAATTAATATAAATTTAAAAATTGTAATATTTATACAAAAATATATGAAATATCAAAATTAATTTTAAAATATTTAATTTTAATAAACTATCAATTTACTATTTGACCTTTTTAATTTACTATTCAACAAAGGTTTATTCATTGCAATCAATTATATAAACTTTTTTTAAAACTTACACGTTTAAATTTGATTAGTCTAAGATATTAATAAAATAATTTATATGTGAAAAACTAGGAATTTTTTGAGGTCTTAACGAAAACCCACCCAATACCCCCCGTGAATGTTAACAAAAATACCCCCTCGAACTTCCCCGGGAGTTCTTTCGCCATCCCTGGAATATATTTAGTAAATAATACATTTATTCAGATTTACATCAAATTCCAAATGATCAAGTACATCTGCTATCATATAGAATTTAGTGCCAATAGTGTTCATATGATTCCGTATTAATCAAAAAACAATTGTTTCTAGAAATGAATGAACACTTATTTGAAGATTAATTGTCGTACAATTGTCTGGTCTTTTCTGTCCGGTATTTCATTGTTTTAGAATTTTATGCGAAAAGTATTTAAACGAAAAGCAATGATCTTCTGATCCAAAAATTGATTCACTTTTGGTATTAAAAAAAATCAAAAAGGAATTAATTCTTTCACTCTTTTGATTGTTTTCTCCTTTGGTTTCTCTTTTGGTTTGTTTTAACTCTAATTTAATATAATTTTTTTAAATTAATATTTTATATGATTTTTATAATGATTTGTGATCAGAAAGAAGACGTCGAATGCGTTGTAAATAAAAATAAAACCCTCGAAGGGATGACTGACGACAAGATCTATGACTTGACTCAAGAAAACCTCGTAATGGGTAGAGAAATGTTTGACAAAAGAGTAAATGTAGCAAGCAATGATGGATTCCCTTGTTATAAGATATTCTACGACCAATATATCGACGGTTTAGTCAGAGTCTTACAAAACGGAGAAAAGGAAAGACTGGATACGGCACAGACACCTGAAGAGAGATCAGAAGCCATTAGTATATTGGCTAAAGTCACTCAATCGATGCGATGCGATGAGGACTGGAGGGCACAACATCTCAATCAGACACTTAAAGACGCAAAATGTTCTGCTTTAGACAATACCATAATTGGTAGGAATGAATTAACCCTTTGTTTTGACGCAATGTTTCCCTGTGTTTCTTAAGTTTAAATCAATTATTAATTGTTATAACTATTTATCTGAACAGTTGAGAGACATCTATAACGGGGCCTATAATTTAGGAAAGAATTGCGCCGAAAGTCAGTCCAGTGATGACCAGAAGTGCGATAATATGAAAATATTAGTCAAAGAATTGTAACGACTCTTCTATCTCTTCAAACTGACCGCTTTGAGTGCTCTGCCATCCAATCAATGATTTAAATATAAATTACAGTTGAAAATAACCGATTTCTAAATTTTCATTTTACTTTCAGTTTATAGAATTATAGATCACTGAATGTATTAACTTTTTTTTCTATTTATATATTGTTATCTATTTATACAAATAAATTAATTGTTTGTATTATTTAAATATATTAATAAATTTTTGATTGTTTATCATTTGATAGACTTAATAATGAAATTTAGGTCTCATTTATTTTATCTATAAATAAAAACTAAACAAACAATTTGTTTTTTTCTATGGGTACATATAAATCAATAATTTGACAAATCTATTTACAACCATAAAACAAATAATTTAACTGAGAGCGTTATTTTAACCAAGAATTAAGTATAATTTACAGTTTAAAATAACGTTGATTTTATAAAACTAAGTTACTTCTTATGCAATGATTTAAAAAATTCTAAGTATTGCTATTACTTAAAGTGAAATTATCCGAAAAGGTCAATTTTTTATCATTCATAAAGTAAAATATACTGTCTTTTTAAATTGCTTTATATTTTTAATATAATTATTATTATTCAAATAACAATTAGATTTTGTTCACTAAAGAAAATAAATCGCTTAATTAAATGAACAAAAAATTGTTATAATAGTAAATTTATACCAGTAAAACAATTTTGAATGATTATTTAGATTAAATGGTCAGTTATTCAGAAAATTAAATTAGATGGTATAAAACCAAAATTGTTATTTCAATTTAAATAGTAATATCGAAATGAATATATAACTAAACTTACAGTTTATATTTAAAAATTAACAAAAAAAATTAAAATTATTTATAAAAATATATGAAAAATTAAAAATAATTTTAAAGTAATTATTTAAAATAAACTTTCAATTAATAATTTTATTATTTAATAATTGATCAGACAAATTCGTATCAAAAAACAACAAAGAATAAGTTTTAATAAAATTAAACAATAAATTTTATATATAAATTACAGTTTTCATTCGAAATAAATATTTATTTAATAATATAATTTCAAAATTAGTAATTATAATAAAAGGTTAATCAAAATTAAGTTTAATCAATAATTAAAAGGTAATAAAATAATTTACCATAACTTTTAAATGTTAAAATAGACATATTATTTTCTAAATCATTTCTTAATAAAAATACTATTGTATATAGTTTTATATAAGGAATTCTATGAGAGTTAATGATATTTTATAAAAGTCTTTTTGTTAATTGTATTATTTTAACAAGATATGTTTAAATGTTACATTTCAAAGCTTTTGTTTTTGTTTTTCTTTTATATTATTATTTTATTTTATTAAAAAATCATTCTTTTTCAGTGAATCAGTACAAATCATTTGTTTTCAGTTTTCATTCAATAAATAAAACGTCAAAATAAATCACTAGGTTTTAATAACTAAACAATAGTGAAAAACAACAGACATTTCCAATAATCTAATAATTATAACATAAAACATGAAATGCCAATCAATCTGTTTATCACATAATCTATTGCTGGATAAAATTGAAACTCATCATTTACTGTATGTTACAAAACACTAATTCTATTACTAAACTTACTTTTTGTCAGCACTTTTTCCAGAATAATTTATTTCAACATTGATCAATTTAATTAAAAACATTCGCATTTTCCATCAAAATATTAAAAAATTAAAAAGATTATTATCAAGTTAAAGTCTCAAATCAAAGGTTTTCCATTTATAAGTTTTATGAATATTTCTATTAATATGATAATAACAATACTTAATAAATTAATAATTTTTATTCCTAAAGAATACTGTAATTATTATATTATTTCAATTTTTAATATTGTAACTTAATTCAAAAATGAATTTTGGAAATAGCACGAGAATATTTTTAAACTTAATCTAATTTTAGTAAGGGACGTTTGCATCATGTTACATTTTAATTTAAATATAATGAAATTATATATCAATTTGAAATAGTTAATTCTTTCTAGATTCGAAAAAAAATTAATATTTGAAAGATAGGATTGCATTGATTTTAAAATTTTAATTTAATTGTATTCACTGATTGCATAAGAGAATGCAAATAAATGTTATTTATTTAAAATGCAATATAAGGAATGTTAAGATAAAATACTAAATAACTGTTTTATTAAACAATTTAAAGAAAATCTAATTAATTCATTAAAAATTTATTTAAATAACTTTAATTAATAATATTTAAAATTTTTATAAAATCAAAAGTGAAATACAAATGAAAATCCAAAATAATTGTTAAAGAATTAAATACATAATCTAAATCTTATTTAGCACTTAAATTACAGTTTTATAATAAAAATTATTAAAATATATCATTAATTATTAATTAAAAAGAAGGTCAAATAATTTATTAAATATTTGATTCAAAACAATTATATAAATTTATTTTAATTAAATTTCATTTTGACAAATCCTTAATTTAAATAAATATTAATGTTTTGTAATCATCTAATCTTCGCATTAGTTCCACAAAATTGAGATAATTTGAGCGAAGAGTTGTCTCACTTAAAACTGATAAAAAATTGAAGGAGAGATAGAAAGGACATCCATTTTTCGTTCTGTCCTTTACTTCACTGAACAGGATTTCTATTATTGCACTTCAGATGAAAACTCAGAAACAAATTCATTCAAAAGTGAATAAAGAGTTGACTCAAAAACTTGGATTTTATTTAAGTCTTTCTTAATTATTTTGTAATCATTTTTGAGTTTATTTTTTATTTGAGTTATTGTTTTAATTAATTTTTTTTCGTAAATAATATAAATAAATGAATTAAGAATTAAAATAATTATATTATCAAATCATTTGTTAACTGAAGTGTTGAAGACTTCACTACTAGAGACCGAAAAAGTTAAGATTTTGTATTCCCTTCCCTTCCCTTTAAGAAATATCTTCATTCCCTTCACTTCACTTCCCTTGCTCAAATTTTTAAGGGATTCCCTCAAAAATCCCTTATTCCCTTAAAAGGTTAATTAATGTTAAAATGCATTTACTTTATAATTTTTTAAATTAGTTTTATTGACATTTCTTTTGGTTTATTAAAGTTAAATCATTTCACTATTAATAATTTTTTATTTTGCGGCCATAAGTATAAATGCAAATATGATATGAAAAAACCCAATATATTTCTAGCTATTTTCGGCTTAATTTAACTTGAAATCCTGTTATAAGGGAATTTTAAGGGAATTTACAAATTATAAATGATTCCCTTCCCTTCCCTTGAAAAAAATCTCATTCCCTTTCCCTTAAAATTCCCTTAAAGGGAAAGGGAATCCCTTATTCCCTTTAAGGGAAGGGATTCCCTTTTCGGAGTCTATTCACTACTGATATTCAGTCCAATTCTATCCAATATTTATTTGACAAACGTTTTATGTGATGTTTGGTCTCACTTTTTTTTAAAAATTTAAATAAAATGTTTTTAATTTAATTTTATTTATTTAAGAATTAATTTTTAGATATCATTGGATTAAATATTTTAATTGATTTATAAATTCAAATAAAAAAAAATACCGCAAATAATAAATAAGAGAAAATTATATTAAAATTGAATTAAATTTAAGATAATACATTTTGAAAATTTATAGACTGTAATCACATAAATGTTGGTCAGTGAGGGATATATATGGAAATTGAAGGCAATAATGTTAACTCTGTTACAGAAGAGCCGGCTGTGGAGTAGAGTGGAGGCCCGTCCAAAATGACAGTCCCAGTCATTGCCAATACTTTATTCAGGCTTCGACACAGTGTTAGGCTTTTGGTGAGGCAATTGCTGAGCCAACCCATAGATCGGTGTATTAAGTGCTGTAAGGAAACATTGCTCAGAGCAATGCTGTCCATCCTTATGGTAACTGATATCCTTTCGCTATGGCCAGGAACCAGTTTTTATTAATTTTTCTAAAAGAGCTTATATTTTCTTTAACAGATGTCTCTCTACGTTCTGAAACACAAATAAATCAATTTCTCAGTTTTAGAGTTTGTTTTAAATTTTAAATATGCTTGCTCAAAATGTTACTCTAAATACTAAAAGATAAAATACTAAATAACTGTTTTATTAAACAATTAATTCTTTACAAATTTATTTAAATAAATTTAATTAATAATGTTTAAAATTGTGATAAAATTGGAATTGAAATATAAATGCAAATAAATAAAAAAGATCCTAAAATCAAAAAGTGGGAACCTATCGGAACTACTTTGGTAACCCAAAATAAATGTTAAATACTGAAGGACATAATCCAAATCTTATTTAGCATTTAAATTACAGTTTTATTAGAAATTATTCGAATTTATTATTAGTCAATTAATTTATTAAATATTTAATTCAAAACAATTATTCACATTTATTTTAATTAAATTTCATTTTGACAAATCTCTAATTTATATAAATATTAATGTTTTGTTATCCAATGGTTTAATAGAAAAAAATATTAAATTTGTGAAAAAAATAATTACAATTTAATTCAAATTTCATTAATTTTTATTTTATATAATAGTTTAATTTTATATAAAAATTAATTCACTCATTAGGTTTGATATATTGTGTTTACTTTTAAATAATAAAAATTGGTTTCATTTCAAACAGAAATATATTTTATTTTCGTTTAAAATATTAAATCCAATTATAAAATGAATTTAACTTAATTTTATTAATTAATTAAAAACTATTGAAAGGTTTGAGTCCAAACAAAATGTAATTTCTATCAATTATTTTTCAGAATTGATATGAATATAAGGAATGGAGCCTTTAACACATCATTGAATAAATGATTTGAGACTTAATTTTTTAATACTTTACTCATTTATTTGTGATTTTAATTATTAAAACATTACTCGAATGATAAAAAATTATAATCAAATCTAATAGATTTCATTCCTAAACAATAGAATGTTCTTGAATAAATTTACTCTTAAATATGAAAACTCAGACACAAATTTATTTAATCAAAAGTGAATAAAGAGTTAACTAAAAGACCGGAATTTATTTAAATCTTTTCTAATAAAAACATTTTGTAATCCTTTTTTGAATTTATTTTTATTTGAGTTATTGTTTTCGTTAATTTTTTTCGTAAATAATATAAATAAATTAATTAATTTGAATAATTATATTATCAAATGTCTCGACTCCACAGAATTGGTTTATATTTGTGTTTTCCGATATCATAGGAAAGTTATATTCAGAGAATTCAAAGTCTATAAAATAAATGCAATTAATCTCCGAATCAAAGATTATATTCGGAGGAAACAAATTGTTGTGACATAAGACTATTGGATAGGAAAACCTCTTAAAAGAGTTCTCCAAATATGTTCTCTCTTAGGATAGAAAATTTCAAAGTGTGAACTTGAAAATATGAACAAATAAAAGGTATACCCAGATTAAATCTTTCAAATTATAATTTATTTTTATTTAATTTATTATTTATTTGTCTTTTATTTATTACACTTTTAGGCACATTATTGATATCCATTAGTCACTACTCTTTCTTTATAATTGAGAATTGAACAATAATTGTAATTATTACGATGTATATCAAAGGTGATTTATTTTATATGTAAATGATTATTAAAGGGTTTAATTTTTAAATGAACTTGGTAATAGTATTTAAGAATAAACTTTCAAATTGCACCAAAACTACACTTTTTTCAATCCTAACTTATTTCTTATTCAAGACTTTCTTTGTTTACCAACTATTTTCTTATTCTGAAAATAGTGGTAACAATAAATTTGAATAATTGGTAAAACGGAATGACTATCAGGGATAGGGAAAGGGGAAATACCAAAACACTCCCTTTGAGAAAAACTTAGGAAAATACCCCCCAACCCCCCTATATAACCGTCCACTATATTTGGAAAACATTAACATTACATTTCAAAA
The DNA here is from genome assembly GCA_034700165.1 of Galumnidae sp. Gr-Ori-00277. Taxonomy (NCBI): domain Eukaryota; kingdom Metazoa; phylum Arthropoda; class Arachnida; order Sarcoptiformes; family Galumnidae; species Galumnidae sp. Gr-Ori-00277. The sequence continues at coordinate 9,643 of JAQIXI010002521.1, forward strand.
TTAATTGATAAGAAATTTTTGATATTTTGGATAGGTTATTCCAAAACTAAATAAATAAATTAATTATATTATTTTAACAAAATATTTAGAAAAAATAACAGTTATAAACTAATGTTCTATTTGCATTTTATTAATTTCCTTAACTAATTATAATCTATATTAACAAGGCTAAGTTAGATTTATTAAAAACAATTTGTATTATATTTAAGTTTTCTAAATGAACAAACTTGTTATATTGTTTATGTTTAGTACAGCCAAAATCATAGTTTAAAGTGAAAAGCATATTGAAATTCCTTTTTAGCCCTCGGAAACGATTAGTTTTAATTTTTGATTTAAAGTATTATTTTAATAGAGGACATCGTTATAAACAATTTGATCTAGGTAACAACTTGATACTACTTAAAATAAAGTCACTAGAGGGCATCAAAGTTGAAAGTTATTTTAAGATAATCAACAATATATACATGGATTCCTACTAATTTGACTATGC
>JAQIXI010002522.1:0-10130 GCA_034700165.1 Galumnidae sp. Gr-Ori-00277
TTAAATTAGTAAATTTTGTTTAAAATTATTGATAATTTTTAACATTAAATTTACAAGAATTTGCTTTTATTAAAAAATTTTTTTCCTCAATTATACCGGCATGCAATTATACGGGGTATACCGGCATATTGGTAAAATTCAGTTCAAATTCAGAGTATGCCGGTGTTAGTGAGGTAATACGGTAATAAAATTTATGAAATATTTGTATTTAACTCTATTGTAATAACCAGCCCTTCTCAAAGAATCACATTTTGTGCATATGCTATATGACATGAGCAAGCACATAAAACTTATTCATATATGATATCAATTAAAATGAGTAAGGAAAGTATTAACAAAATAGTTGTGAGATATAAAATGAACTTTTCTTATAATAACTTTTTGCAAATAAAATGAAACAATAAACTAAAAAAAGGGTTCAATCTTGTTAAAAAAAATGTCCTGGTTTATTTGAATCTAGCTATCGGTCAATGCATGTACTTGGTCAGTGCATTCAATAATTACAAACAATTATTTCCACCCCTGTGATTCTTTGAGAATCCCTGGTAATAACTGTCGGCAATAGTATTACAAATAAACTGCAAAAAGAGTAAATAAATCCCATTTCGACGTTAAATAAATGACTTTTGACACTATTGTTGTCTTTCTAATACTCTGCTATAATAATATTTGCCATCTCTGACCATCTCTGGCCATCTCTGACCATCTCTGGCCATCTCTGACCATCTCTGGCCATCTCTGTTTGTCTAATGTTTTCATTTCAATTAAACGCAGACCTAATCGACAATTTTGTTTATCGAATGTAATTAAACCATTTTTTTTATTGCATTTTATTGTTTTTTATTACAAAAATATTCAAATGAAAAGTAAAGTATTAAGTCATTAGTTGTTATGATTTAAATTCTTGAAATTCAAATCAAAAACAGAGTAATATTTGAAAATTTATTACATTAATTGAGTTTTCTTTTTTGAATATATAACAATGTTATCCTGCAATTATTATGATAAAAAGTGGTTAACACTCATTTATAAAAAGTTGTAAAACTTCTTCATATTTTAATAAACATATTTTACTGAAAGTTTTAATTGAAATTCTGTTTATTTCAAAATAATGTTAATATTTTTATCAGAATATAATAATATTAAGATAAAACACAATCCGGACCTGCTTTAAGTCAACCCTCAATAAGTTTTTCCCTGGTTTAGGTCAATGGTATTTAGAGTACAAAACTTTCCTTTTTTGGTTTCATATAAAAATCACTCTAAAAGCAAAATAGAAACTCCAGTGGCGCAATTTACCATGGTAAACTTTTACCACTTTAGAAGAAATTGAGTCCTAAAATCTGTAAAATATAGTATTTTTAAGTCTCAAAGTCACCAAAATAACACTTTTTCCGATTTTTATGACTGGAATTTGTGTTTTTTTGGCCAAAATTAAAATTTTGTATTTTTTTGTCATTTTAACCCATAAATTAACAAAAATGACTAAACATTAGCCAAAAACTGCTTAAAGTACATAAAGATATTAAAATACAATCGAACGCCAAAATACTTCCCTTAAACTCCTGGAGTCCGACTCTTTTGCCCGGATTTAAGCAAAAACTCGATTTCTTAAGATTCAACAGTTGTCTTAAATATGGTCCTCAAAATGAAAAACTAAGAAACTTGGTCAATATTTTAATGCTATGACCATTTGTTTTAAAGTAATTGTTTCAAAATGTTTTTTAATGACAATTAATTTGTTCGTAGAAATCAAGGAATGATTTAATGGTTTGATCTGCGAATTATTCATTAAATTATTTTTCATATTTTTTAAAAATCTATTAAACTTTATTTGATATAAATATAAATATAAATAAACAAGGAAAGTTGACAAGTTTGAAAAGTGTAAACTATTGAAAAAGTAAAATTGTACTTGATAGTATAATGATGAAAGTGTAAGTGCAGGATATGGTATCATTAGAAATGTGGGCAAATGTGGGCTGAGCGCCAAAAATCACTTTCGATAAGAAGAGATTTGAGTTAAATCGTCAAAAGAAAAGTAAAGACAATAATAAGTAAAATGAGTGAAACCTTTAGAGTAGAGTCGCGTTCATTTTTTAATCCTTTGGTATATGTATTGAATTCTATGAAAATGACGTAATAATTATACTTTAAAACTCTGTACGAGTCGTCTATTATGAAAAATTTGAAGAAAAAAGCAGCAAATAAGCAACGAGCAAGGTAAACCATTTGAATAATAAGCAAATAATTGAAGTCAAGGCTATAAAAAATTATGAAAAATAAATTTAGAGAATTCTAAACAAAAAAACTGATATTTTAATCGATTAAATATAGACTAAAGTAATTATTTAATTCTAATCTCTTCACTCTTTTATTATTATTTTAATAATTTATTGGTTTTAAAACTTCGTTTAAAATTAAATGAAAATTAAGTTTTCAAAGAAGTTTAGCTAAATTTAAATTTTACGAAATAAAATTCAAAATAAATATTTAGAAATTTATAAATAAAAAGGCAGTGAATTAAAGCCATCCATTAATGAGAAAAAATCCCTAAAACTCAAACTCAAACGAAAAATTCTCAGAAAACTTTTTTTTGAAAATAATATTTCCTTTCCTTTGGATTTTAAATATTCAAATAAATGGAAGTCTAATAAAAAAAATTGTTGACTCAGAGCTCAGACTTGTTTCTAACTAATAGCTGAATGCCTTGAAAGCAGATTCAGAATTGAAAAAAACAAAGAGAAAGAAAAATTCAATAAAGAAAAGCTTCCAATCGTTTATAAGTCATGTGTTTTTAATAATTTAATATCAATTTTTATAGTTTTTTATTCATTAATTATTATTTGAGACAATTGTAAAATGATATGACGTTTGTTCGTAAGTCCCCCCCATTTATATTTAATTACATAAAAACAATTAACAAATAGTAAATTCAATTTGGAATTTAATTTTCTAAATCCCTTTTAATGAATGTTAGCTTATATTGCATTTAAAGAATTTGCAAATCTCTTAGAATTTAACAAATTTGACAAATTTGACATTGCTCAAATTTGCTCTCAAATTGTGGAATTCATTTGAAATTAAACTTTTCTATTCGATTAAATTTAAGTTAAATTATTTAACTAATTATTATATTATTTCTATCAACAAATTATTAGAATTTTGTTCAAAAATGACTTCAAATTTAAGAATAATTTCGTTAAACTTATTTTCTTCAAAAGAGAAACTTATTTTCAGTAATGTTTTGCTTTTCATCGACTTTTCAATGTTAATAATAAACGATTTCTGTTTAATAGTAGTTCAACGATGAAAATGACTTCAATTTTTATATAAATCATTTGATTAAATTATTATAACATTTATTGTTTCAATATTTTTATGAAAATATAAACAAAAACATTAGAGTGAAAGAAAAGTTTAACAAAAGTTTTTTTTTCAAATACTTATGTTATATAAAACCTGTATTTCTCTGAACTTTATTTCTTTTTATTATTCTCTGACTTTTTGTCTTAAAATCAACTGATTTTAATGGGATTTCAGTTCAAATGAAAGAAAAATTGTGATTAAGATTTGGCTTTTGCTCACTCTTTCTGTTATTTTTTCAACATTTGTCTGTCTCTCAAACAAATCAACAAAAAGTGATTTAAGAGCACAAAATTTAGCCTCTCTCTCACTCACTCACTCACTCTCTCACACTCACTCTCTCCCTCTCTTTCCCCTCTCAGACGAATATTGTTTTGTTTTTGATTGCGTCTGCTTTTTAGTGAACACAAGTCTGAGTGAAGACTTGTACTGAAATCCAGTGAAAGCGTTGAGAGTAAAGAGACTTTTATTTTTCATTCAGTTTTTTATTGATTACCAGAAAACATGAGAGCTCTGAGACTTCATAAGGGCTTTCCATCATTTAAAGTCAAAGAGTGTAGGGAAGGCCTACAGTACCACAAGAGTTACTAATAAACACTATTTCCACAACTTTTATGTTTTCGTTTGGAAAATACTTTCTGTTAATAATCTGAGGAAATGTATGTTTTATTTCAATAAATTCCCTTTTAATCAATAAAAGATTATTTTAAAATCAGAATACAATCAGTAATTGTCAGTCAAATGAAAACATTATTAGAAAATTCAAAATATAGTGAATAAAATATATTCTGGGAATCGTTTCCTTTCGGTGACATTGACTTAAGGGAAGCCATCGTCGTCTTCGTCAGCCATCTCTTTGGCGTATTCCAAGTCCTGTTGTTCTCTTTCTCTTCGATCCTATAAATTAAATTAAATTTTAAGTAAAATTCATTCATTAGTTTAAATAACAATTAAATGAGAAAATTGTTAAACAGATTATCTCTAAAATAAAAGACAAAAATAAAGAGAAAAATATAAACGAAAGGTATATATGAAAAGCTTTAGAAACTTAAGACAATTCCAAACGAATCGATGATTAATATTCAAACTAAGCTTTAAATGGTTAGAGAATTGAAGGAAAAAAATAATAAAACGTTTGGGAGTTGTTATAAGCATTTGAATAAAATATTGCGAATAAAAAATAGAGATTTGATCGCAGAGTATGTGAAGAGAATAATAAAATTTTTGCAATTATAATCTAATACAAAAAATATTTAAATAGATGTTAATGAAAATGCAGTTAAGTTCACATAAAAACATTTCAATGTATTGGTGTTTAATGTCCTTCTCTTTTATAATTTATAGACGCAATGAAAACAAATTAATATGAAATGAAATATCAGTTGAAGAGGACTGCATACCAACCAAAACAGTTAACTGTTCGGTAAAACTCAGAAACTAAGACGAAAAGCCTATAATAGTGTCTAAAGATATGGATATCATTTAAATTCTTTTTGGTTTCAAATTGAAAAAAATGAGTAAACGCTTAAAAAAGATTAAAAGTTATGACTAAAAGTCTGTCCAATAAGAAAAGCCGATTACCTCTAAAATATTCCCTACAATAGTCTACAAGTGTTCCAAACATAAATTGTCTGCTATTGAGAAAAGTAGGGAAAAGTGCCGAAAGTGGGCCAAAACACCGAACAGATTGAAAGAAAACTTATGCTATTTTACACGAATACATCTCTGCATTCAAATTAGTTTATGTCTGGATGTGAGTCAAAGAATCGCACAAAAACTTAGAGTCAGTCCAAGGACTCGGACTTTAAACTTCCGGCAATAATTATATGGTTGTTGTGACAGTCCTCTCTCTCTCTCTCTCTCTCTCTCTCTCTCTCTCTCTCTCTCTCTCTCTGCGCTCGTGTTAGAGCATAACGGAATGTGATTCGGGTTAAATTGGTCTGAATGAGTCTAGACTACAGACTATAGACAAATATCTCAACATTCATATCATTGAAATTGTTTTTCTTTGGAATCGCAGACAAATGCAAACAAATGGAACTCGTTTTGCAAAAGTGACGGCAAAAGTGATGGCAAACCATTAAAATTAAAGCATATATTTATAGAGTAGAGTACAGACAATAACAGACAACAGACAAACGATTAATAATTATATTGTGTTTATATTAAAAAATAAATTAAAATCAAAACATCAATAAAAAAGTATATCAATTGACTGCCAATAAAAGTAAAACATATGAAAACAAATCTTAATTTCGTTTTAATCGAATTCACTTCAAATTAATATTTTGAAGCTTTAATTCATTCAAATTATTAAATGAAAACAAATTTAAAACTTTAAATATTTTATTAAATACTAAACCGATTTTTTCATTTAATTCTAATTTTTCTAAATTTAAATGAAAAACAATTTGTTAATAACGACTAAATAATCAATAAATTTATAAAAATTTTAGCCAAAGAGTTAAAGAAAAGTTCAAAAAATCGTATTTTAAAGAAATTTAAAGAAAAAGAGCAAAAACTGGAGGCAAACGATTAAAAACTGATTTACTCTTTTCTGAGGGAAACATAAATAAAAAATAAGGAAAAAATATTTGGAAAAAAATATTTCAGAGTTAAGATTGGGTTCAATAAATTGTGCGAAACGGAAATGTAAAAAGTGAGCAAAAAATTGTTTTATTGGGCAGAGAGTAGAGTGCAATGACTGGAATGCCTTTCAATGCATAAACGCTGACAACAATAAATTTGATCAAAAAATAAAGATTCTGAGCCTTTCATTAACTCAAAGAAATAAATTTTTTCTAAACATTTGCCAAATATTAACGTTTTTTCAATACCTCCGCGGATTCCAAGTCTTTGTTGTAGGATTTGGGAGGAAATCTCATCGCTTTGACGGACTGGTTGTGTATATCTAAACAGAAAGCAATCCGTTGATGAAAAGCCGAGAGAGGCTCTGAAGTGCAGTAAACATCTGTGGTTTCTCTCGATTGCATATAACTCTTCTCGTGTTCGAGTGTGGCCTCAATCACTCCATCTCTGATCGCTTTGGCGGCGATATATTCCGCGTCTTCTGAGTTGTCCAGTTGTAGTTTTTTGGCCACATCTTTCAAATTGATCCGAGAATACGACAAATTAATCATTCGAACCCCTGTTTTGATAACATTATGTCGGAGTCGTATAATAAGAGTGTAGGTGTGATCCGATTGAAATTTAGGCCCAAAGTTTTCCAACACTTCATTAAATCGGTTTAAATTCCCGGTTCTCACGGCTTGAGTCAATTGAAAGTAAGGGATGAGACAATTGCGAAGAGTTGGCTCTCGAAAGAGTGCTCTGTCGGGAATGTCACCCAATAAGAGTTCGACAGTTATGGCCAATTTTTGGACAATTTGCTTAAATCCTAAGGCCTTTAGTTGGGGAGCCTTTCGAACGGCCTGGAGCAGGTTTTTGCGCGCCTCTGAATACTCCAATTGAATCGCTTTAATGCGACCCAAATAATAGAGAAATCGCGCGAATTCGTTATTAGCGGCCGCTTCCGGAAACACTGACTTCGATACCAATTTGGACGCCTGTTCGTACAGATGGTAGTGAAGGTATATACGTAACAAACAGTTTAGAAGCACTGCCTGTCCTTCAAAATCATTGCGAAGGGTTGCCGTTCGGAGTCGGGAGTGAAAGAAGCCTTTGATTTGATTCAATTGATTCGTTAATTCATAACATCTCATGTGATAGAAATAGCATTTGGAGGCCAACAGATCCATTGTTCGGCGGTTTTGGCGAACAATCTTTTGCATCAATTGATCCGAACATTTGAGAGCCTTTCAGTTAAACAAAATATAATTTAAAGAAAAGAAATGAATATTTGTCTCACATTTTCATATCTCTGCAAATCAATCAAATATAAGAGAACTAAGAGATGAAAATAAATATCCAGTTCTGGAAGAAGTGGTAAATTTGCCGCTTTAGTGCTCTTCGGTTTAGATGACTGTCCACTGGAATCGGTGTCCATTAGTTCATCGATAAACGACAGAAGAGATTCCTTTTGATTGTTTGAATGCGTATAAAATCCATTAATGATTTTTCGCATAACTTTTGCATTTAATTTCTTTCTGGTTGTGGCCAACGATCGCAACACTCTTAAGACAAAACGGGGCTCTTTTGAAGAGACAGACTTTTCAATTTGCCTTGCTTGTTCTCTTAACTCTTCAATTGTCAAAGAGTCAGAGTCCGGCGCTTTCGATGGATTTGTCTCATTCTGTGTCGACTCACTGTCTATTGGTTTCATTTCAACGTCTTCTAACTGTTCCTCACTCTTCGGTTTTTTAGTCATCCCTTCAGTTGTTGTCGAAACTCTTTAATCGATTTTATTTAAATTAAACTTAAATTCAACTCAAAAACACAATTCAATAGTCAATGAATTTGCAGTTTTTCTCAACAAATGTTTGAGTCATTAATAAAAAACGTCCGCAAAGTTTAGTCCCCAAAAGCAAAGAAAGAGAAATGAGGGGTCGTTAAGGTTTCGCTCCCTTTATATCCCTTCTGTTGTTTTGTGTAAACTATTGTTGAATAGACGTTATGTAAGCGATTAGTGTCGCCGTCGAGTGTCAACTAATGGCGAACTGAAAATCAATTCATAAACAGATTTGAAAGCAATGAACAAATGTATGAATACGTGTCCTTTCGTACAACAAATGCACTCTTTTTGAGTCTTTCGATCAAATGTTTTGACCTCTGATTATATCCAAAGCACTTGTCTTTTGATTGTAATCATTAAAAGCCAACAATTGTTCCGTTGATTCGCAAAAAATGAGTTTAGATTTAGTATTGCGTGAAAGTAGTGCTGAGACCACACCTAACGATGAGTCCTCTCTTAATGTCAACCAATCAAATGACGACAAACAGGATTTGGCGCTAACTCTGAACCAAACCAATAGTGATGTCAATACGAGCATCGGTTCGATTACTTCCAATACTTCCAATGATATGAATTCTTCCAATACGAGAGACATTTCCAAAGATATGTCTAAAGAAGAGAATCGACAAAATGACGGCACAATTAAATCCGAGCGAAGAGAAGAAGTGAAGCGACGCAAAACCCGAAGAGCCCGCAAACGAAAGTGGCATCGATTTGAATACAGAAATAAGAAATGGTCGGAATCTACTGAACAGGAGGTCCGTCGTCTTCATATGAAAGTTGTAGAACACGGACAGCCTTTGGCGCCATACAATACAACACAATTTATTATGAATGAACACAATTGTGACAAAGAAATAGACTTTGAATCCTTTCGCAGAGGTTTTCAACGCATCAAACGTTCTGAAGATAACGATCAGAGCGGAAGCGCTAACGATCCCAACGATGAAGACTTTTACAGTTCTCCAGAAGACGAATCTGATTATCTTCAGCAACAATTTCACGAAACATATGATAACATTCACGCCGAGAGGTTGTCATCAATGAATAAGAATGAATTGGTTCAGGAATACCTTCAACTCGAAGATCGTGTCGAAGATCTCGAGAAAAGATTGAAAGAGTCGACTAATGCACAGACCGTCACATCTCTATTGAGAACTAATAGTGAAGTGCAAACTGAACTGTGCTCTGAAGAACAGTCCGATATTGAAGCCAATGAACCGATGATTACAGAATCTGATGGATATCAGCGCGAAATTAAAAGACTTTCTGATGAAAATAAAATATTGAAAAGTGATAACGAAAGGATGCGTCGCATTATTAACGAATATCAGACCTCAACCTCTCCTCAAAAATGATGGGAGAAGTGGTCCAAAACTGACAAATGATGTCCTGATGAAGGTTTTGATCCATCGTTTTGTAATTATGTTTTATATTTTAATTTGTGAGCATTTATTGTAATTATTTGAGAGAATGTCATCCTTTGAGACAATCTTTTCAGAGTTGTGTAGAATATTCTGTTTTATCCGAAATCTGATCGCAATTATTGTTATTCCAATCCTTTCAAATAAATTTTAATTTCATCTATAATTAGAACAAAACTTATTTTTTTTCGTTTAGAAACAATTTTTTTGTAAAATTTTTGTGGCAATACTTATGTCAGTTCTTTTGACCAAAACTTTCCTTAATTTAAGTCATTTCAATAAAACTGTTTCGCATTTTAATTGTTTTTAAATAGTGGACATCAAAAAAGAGTTATCGATTCCAAACTCCATATCTTTGACGAAGTATTTCATTATTTAATCATTTAATAACATTTCAAAAGAAAATCTTTTGAAACCATAGGAAACAAATTATTTAATTTTAAAAATCATTAAAATAAGAGAATCGGTTTGAAAGCGACGCTTAACTCGAAAATAAATATAACATTTGATTAATTTTCGTCATTTAACTGATTTAATGATTTCTAAATAAACTCAAATCAAATTAAAAATTTAGATAATTCTTGAATTAATGATGAAAATAGCAAATATAAAGACCATGTTCATTTTTGTGTGTAAATATAATATTTTTATAACAGTTATAAGAGCATATAACTTATATAATATAACATCAGAGGGCTTATAAAGAGGGATGGCCAAAGAGAGGTTTTCCGGAATATACCCTTGGGAGAAAAATGAGGCAAAAGGGTCCCTCTCGAAAAGGGGAGGGCTGACGCATCTGTTTTTTCAGATTTTAAAGAAAAAATTGCTTTAAAACAAAAAATCATTTTTTAGAATAAACTGTAAGACGTACTCACAATAGACACAACTTAGATGACCGATAACTTCGGTTTTAACAAAATATTAAAACT